>OY787610.1:13993655-14042306 GCA_963678935.1 Umbilicus rupestris | reverse complement strand
CTATGCTTATTGCTCTTTCTCTCTTTTCATTCGCTTTTCTTTCTCTCCTAAAGACGCTGTCCTAATATACCTGCCAGATTATGGGAGATTATAGCTCTATGCTTATCGCTCTTTCTCTCTTTTCATTCGCCTTTCTTTCTCTCCTAAAGACACTGTCCTTATATACCTGCCAGATTATGGGAGATTATAGATATCCTAGTCCAACTAGGATTAATATGAACTAGGACACTTCCTAAATCCTTGTCAGTAATCCGAATCTTTTTCAAGATTTTTGCATGTTGCAGCAACACTTTCCTAAAATAATTTTAGAAAACTTCCTAGATCTTTTCAGCAATCCGAATCCTTTTCAAGATCTTCGCAGGTTGTTTTTCAATTATGTTGCAACAACTCTTTCGTAAAATAATTTTATGATACTTCCTTCGATTAAGAAAATTTCTCAGGTTAGGAAATCTTGATCCATCCGCTCAATATTTTCAGTTACTTCGCTGACTGTCTTCGATTTGCATAAACTACTTGCTTCATCACTTACACAGGGTTTGTCAAGGATGTCATAATCCTTAACTATCTCCCCCCTTGACAATTTTGACAAACCCAAGGACTCTTCTAATCTCAAGCTATCCCAAACTTATCTTCATACTCCTTCTCTAGCAGCTTCCTCGGATTCTTCAGGATCCACCTCTAGAGTTGTCTTCAGCATTCCGCTTGCAGTAGTAGTTTTCGTCTTTGTCGGCTTCCTCAGCTACTCGTGCTTACTCCTTTAGTAGTTCTCTGATTTCTCAATTAGTGTTCAAACTCAAGATAATCATTAAGGAGAACACGAAACTATAGCACACGCAACATAATTCACATCTATGAACATCTACGAGAATTTCTAGCCTAACATCGGCAACCAGACATCAAAAAAAAAAAAAGAACAAAGAACAAACAATGTTTTACTCTCCCTTTTTGCTAACAAATGATAGTGGTCCTCAAACGAAACTTAGTAAATAGGTCTAGGCCTCTTCTCTATGCACACGAGGCGGAATCTCATCGATAGGGTACTCCACATCTCGCAGCACGCTGACAATCAGGACATGGCGCTGGCCCCATTTAATGTTGGGATTCTTGGCCAACCGTTTCTCATGATATAACGACTCGAGCTTTCTTCTTGCACCAAAGAATTCCTCTTCAAACTTTCACTATTACCGCAACCTTGAAAAACTTAAAAAGGGAAAGAGAACTAAAAAAATTGCCGGTTAGCTCTTCAGGGAGATTGCTGGAGAGTATTAGATTGTATATTTTTGATTTGTTTACAAATGGAAAGAAACTTCTTCTTTGATAGTATTCAAAAAGTAAAGTCTCAAGCGTCGCCTCTTCTAAATGAGTGGCACCTCATTCATTTGGTGTTAGGCAACGCCACGATGCTCATTAATGTCTTAAAAGTCATTAATCCATGCGTCGCCTAGATATTGAACCTCCAAGGGACGCCTCGATCTTAAATGACATTAAATGTATTATTGATCACACATTGGTGTGTCCCTTCCAAGTTATGTTGAATCGTCTCAACCTCATGCGTCTCAACCTCGATCTTAACCTCAACCTCAACATTAAATGTATTATGTTGAAGCGCCTCAACCTCGATCTTAACTTGATGCGTCCCTTCCAAATTATGTTGAGGCCTCAACCTGCATGCTCAAATGAAATATTTGAATAGAAACAATTACAAAAAGAGCACTTTTACAGCGACTAAATAAATCCATCTTTGGCACCTCATACGTCGTAAGTACACCTATTGAACTCCGATTCAAATCCAAATATATTTGTAATTTGCACCACGTATACATCCACGCATAGAGTACACCTATTGAACTCTGATTCAAATCCGAATATATTTATAATTTGCATCGGATATGCATCCACTAGAAAGATTTTCTTACTATTTTACTAAATAGATAGAATGAATTTATATAGAAATGAATATTCTAATCCCTCTAAAAGCATTCTAATCCCTCTAAAAGATGCGTCTCATTTTCTTAATAAATTCACCTTTCATTCAATTGAATTTGAATTTAAATTTATGAATAATCAATTTCATTCTTTATTTCAAAATATTTAGTTATAATTAATTCGTCACAAAACAAAATCAAATTCCCATTTTCTTGAATCCATTTTAAGTGCAATGTAGATGTTTATAAGGCACAATTTTCGTAAGATTCGAATCGGTCAAATTCAATCAACAACCGCAGGAGATGTTAAACAATTTTATTATGGAAAAGAAATGAAAATGGGATAGGAGCATCCTGCAAAAGGAACAACAACTATCAATTACAATTCAACCACACGCACACGCAGCTTAATCAACTTCCTCAATCTTAGGACCAGGACCGCTTCCGCCAGCTGAAGGAATATCATCCGAAGTCGCTCCCACATCAGGACCTCCTCCGCCCTGGTACATCTTAGCAATAATTGGGTTGCACAAGCTCTCCAACTCCTTCATTTTATCCTCACATTCATCAGCTTCAGCTAGCTGGTTGTTGTCCAACCAAGATATGGCCGCATCAATTGCATCTTCTATCTTCTTCTTGTCTGCTGGAGGAAGCTTCTCTCCGATCTTCTCATCTTTGATTGTGTTTCTCATGTTATATGCGTAATTCTCCAACGCGTTCTTGGCTTCAACTTTCTTCTTATGCTCCTCATCTTCACTCTTGTACTTCTCAGCTTCCTGTACCATCTTCTCGATCTCCTCCTTGGACAGCCTTCCCTTGTCATTGGTGATTGTGATCTTGTTCTTCTGACCAGTGGTTTTGTCCTCAGCAGAAACATTCAATATACCATTCGCATCAATGTCAAAGCAAACTGTGATTTGAGGCACGCCTCTGGGTGCAGGTGGAATGCCAGAGAGCTCAAATTTTCCTAACAAGTTGTTATCGCGCGTTCTGGTCCTTTCACCCTCATACACCTGTATCAACACCCCAGGCTGGTTGTCCGAGTAGGTGGAGAACACTTGCTCCTTCTTGGTCGGAATAGTTGTGTTCCTGGGAATCAGAACTGTCATGACCCCTCCAGCAGTCTCCAAACCAAGGGATAGAGGAGTAACATCCAACAGCAGCAGATCTTGAACCTTCTCATTTCCTTCACCGCTCAAAATTGCAGCCTGCACTGCAGCACCATAGGCAACAGCCTCATCAGGGTTGATGCTCTTACACAGCTCCTTTCCATTGAAGAAGTCCTGCAACAGCTGCTGCACCTTTGGAATTCTAGTTGATCCTCCCACAAGAACAACATCATGGACGCTGTTCTTGTCCATCTTGGCATCTCTCAGGCACTTTTCAACTGGCTCCATGCACTTCCTGAACAAGTCCATATTCAGCTCTTCAAATCTGGCGCGGGTAATGGTAGAGTAGAAATCCACACCCTCATAGAGTGAATCAATCTCAATGGTGGTCTGAGCAGTAGATGAGAGAGTCCTCTTTGCCCTCTCACAGGCTGTCCTCAACCTTCTAAGAGCTCTCGGGTTTCCAGTAATGTCTTTCTTATGCTTCCTCTTGAACTCCTGAACAAAGTGGTTCACCAATCTGTTATCAAAATCCTCACCTCCCAAATGAGTATCACCGGCGGTAGCCTTCACCTCAAAAATGCCCTCTTCAATAGTAAGAAGGGACACATCGAAAGTCCCACCACCAAGATCGAAAATCAGGACATTCTTCTCGCCAACACTGGTAGCCTTCTTGTCCAGCCCATAAGCTATGGCAGCCGCAGTAGGCTCATTAATAATTCGCATAACATTCAACCCGGAAATCACCCCGGCGTCTTTGGTAGCTTGACGTTGCGAGTCATTGAAGTAGGCAGGAACAGTCACTACAGCATTCTTAACTGTAGTGCCTAAGAAGGCTTCAGCAATTTCCTTCATCTTTATAAGAACCATAGATGAGATTTCCTCAGCAGAGAACTGCTTCTCCTCTCCCTTGTAACTCACCACAATCATGGGCTTGTCACCTGGTCCAGGAATGACTTTGAACGGCCATAATTTCATGTCGCTTTGCACAGACGCATCACTGAATCTCCTCCCAATCAAACGCTTCGCATCTGTAACCAACCAAACAAGCAGAATACACCATCAGCCATTATCTTCCAAATACAAAACCAGAGGAAAAAAAAAACAGATCTAACTGTTCCAGCACTGCGGCATAAAACCCTTCTGGTCTAGACATGAGACAGATCTCAGAAAACGTAACCAAATATTTCACAAATCAGATCAGGAAAAAACAGAACAGCTAGGAGGTGAATTACAAAAGCTACATTAGTACATCATCAACAGATCCAAGGTACACAGACAATGTAGTAAACTACATTTTCCGAAAATGAAAGGCGTGAGATTGAGAAACATACCAAAGACAGTGTTAATGGGGTTCATGGCGACCTGATTCTTCGCAGCGTCACCGATCAACCTCTCGGAGTCGGTGAAAGCGACATAAGAAGGGGTAGTCCTGTTTCCCTGGTCATTGGCGATAATCTCTACCCGATCGTGTTGCCACACTCCGACGCAAGAGTACGTCGTTCCGAGATCGATTCCGATAGCAGGACCTTCTCCTTTCCCCGCCATGGATCAGCAAAAAGGTGAAGAAAAATGATAGAACCAATAGAGGGATGAAGAAAGAGATTATTTCTATGGTTAGAAGAGTAATAGAATTGTTGATGAGGAAAGCAGAGGCGACTGGAGAAATTTATAGGTGGTTTTGGTGATAGTTCGAGAAGGTTCGAGGAGTATCGTGATTGGTGACTTCTTCTATGCTTCTGGTTACTTCCAGAGATTTCTTTTTGAAATTCCTTAAAATTTAATTAATATTGTTCAATGTTTATTTTTGAGCCGCGTCAGGTCTTTTGCGGGCCGTAGGGTTGGACATTGGGTGGGCCTGTTGGATGAGAGTAAAAATATAAGTAGAGAACCGGGTGGAGATGAGCCTTTGTTTTAGGATCGGGCGCAGTGCTTATGGGTTTTAGAGGAAATACAAAATCGTGTAAACTGGGCTGGGCCTGAATTTGCTGGAGGGATCTGGTCTCATAGCTTGCTTCGAGCAGCAGAGATAGAAATCCAATGTGGCGAGATGAATTTGATAACTCTTGAATCGAGCAGAACCTCTTCCGAAATAATGAATTACTGCTAATCAGTATCACAGGGAAAATCTTTCATCTTATTTTTTCAAGAAAGAAGAAGAAGAAGCTGAAATTAAAAGAGAAGAAGAGGAGTCCTCTCTCTTCTTTATCTTCTTCTTCTTTTTGCTTTTCTTTTCCTTTATTTTTTTCCGAGTCGAAGTTTCGCTCGTCCCATTCTGATGGTCATGGGTTTCTCGCCCATTCCGATGACCCAACTGAAAACACCTCTTCCCCATCTCTGTCGTTGATTCCAGCAGCTTCCTCTCATGACCAAATCTCCAAGCTCTGACTGACCCCCAAGATGCGATCTCCGCAGGATAACAACCGCAACGGCGACCACCACTTCCGCTCCACCGTATCCCTCCACAAGCTCCGCAGGTTCAACCTCCTCATACTCTTCCTCAGATTCACCGCCTTCTGCTTCTCCTTCGCCTCTGCTGTTTTCATGCTCACAAACTCCAGCTCCTCCGATTCCCCTCACTGGTCCGACTTCGACGCCTTCAGGTCTCTCTCTTTCTTTCAATCTCTGCTCCTGGCAAGGTATACGAATTTGATTGATTTTTGTTGAGAAATGGACAGATTCGTCATGGCTGCCACCTCACTCGTCGCAGTCTACTCCCTCTTCGAAATGGGAGCCTCCGTTTGGGAGATCTCCAGAGGCGCAACTCTCTTACCCGAGACGCTGCAAGTCTGGTTCGATTTCGGCCACGATCAGGTCTCTCTCTCTCTCTCAACTTTGCTCCATTCGATTCGATTCGATTGTTCGTGTGTGCAATTTCGATTCCAAGAAAAGTAAAAATGGACAGGTGTTTGCCTACCTGGTGCTGTCGTCGTTAGCGGCGGGGACGGAGCTGGCGCGGAGGCTGAGGGATACGGGGACGTGCGCGGCGGCCAAAGCCTTCTGCGTGCAGTCGGACATAGCGGTGGCGCTGGGGTTGGTAGGGTTCGTATTTGTAGGGTTTTCGTCGTTGCTGTCGGGGTTTAGGGTCGTCTGTTTCGTAATCAACGGCTCGCGTTTTCAACTCTGAAGAAAGACATGATGAGGTTTCTTAGGTATTAGTCAAACCACTCTCCTCATTGTTTTCTTTCTTTCCCATTTAATTTATCCGCGTGGCAGCTATTTCTTATTTGTTTGAAGTAACATTCATTTTGGTGAATGTGAGAGAACATTTGTTTCATCTTTCTTTCGATTCCGATTTTGGATCTGTAAATGGGCATTCGCCTCAACTAAACGAAGCGGACCATGCCAAAAGAGTTGCTGTTACAAACTTGTGCTTAGCTTCCTGATTTGAGTCTCTAATATGTAGCTAGGTCTGTCTTTTTGGTTAATTCCGAGTTTGCTATTATTAAGTCCTTAGTCAGTGAGTTAAACACACAAGTGTTGAGAGAAGAAGAACCGAGAGTGAGAAGACTGAGCGAGCGTCCAAGGAGTTGTTCGAGTTCAAGGAGCCTTCCAGAAGAGAAGATCCGTCTAGTGCTGTCGCCGAAGAGAGCGATGTGTGCGCCAAGTCCAGCGGTCATCGAAGGGAGCTGAATCCCCGCTACTATCTTCTCCCACGAATCCTTTAGGGCTGATTCTAGGGTTCCCGCCTTTTGTGTTTTGTTCACTTGTGTCTCTATTCAACTCTCATTTCACTTATTACTTGGGGTGACACTCCGAGGCCACATCAAAATTATAAAAATTTTGGTGTCTCGAGCTTTCGTTTTTTTGAGTATTTTTGAATTGAATCTTATCGAGGAATTGGACCTAAAACTATGAACTAATCTCAACAGTGTGTTTGTGCTCAATCTTGATTCAATTTGAGCATTCTTGGTTCTGTTTAGTTTAGTAGTAGCATTGAAGCCCTTGTTGTTTCATCTTGCATAGACGTTGAACAATTGAAGGGCTTCCATCACTGTTTTTCTTCCTGTTGACCTGCTATGAATTATATCCTTGCAACTAATTGGCATGTTGTTCTCTTGCAGGGTTTAATATTTGTTGATTCCTTAGAAGATGGCAGATGGAGCAAGGCTTAAGCCATTTGATGGCAACATGGATTATTCCATGTGGAAGGTAAAATGAAGGTCCTTCTCAAGCGAGAAACATGCTTCAGATCAATCTCAGATGAATGGCCTTCAGATACTTCTGGGGAAGCCAAGAAAGAAACTAGAGAATTGGCTTTCTTTGAAATTATAATTAGGTTAGCTGATGAGGTAGTTCGTCATGATCAATAGTAGGTCTCCAAAAAAATTTGGGAAGACACTAGATAAGATTTAGCTAGCTAAGTCCTTCCTTGCCTAGTAGGATTTTCCTCTTGTCTAGACTCTTCACCTTTAAAATGAGTGTGTCATTATCTATTCAAGTAAACTTAGGTATTTTCTTAAAAATGACACAAAACTTGAAAATATGTGATGATGAAATTCAGGCAACTCATTAAGCAGTCATATTGCTAAACTCGCTTCCAAGTCGGTTTGATACTTTTAGAGATATAATTCCATATGGAAGAGATGAATTAACCCTAGAAAAATTATGGAAGCTAAAATTGAGAAAAATGAAACTCTTAGACTGAAGGATGGGCCTAAAAATGAGACTAGGAGGGGGACTCTAAGGGTGAGATAATGAGTTTTAAGGGAAAAAGTAAATTTAACCCAAATGGTAATTAAACCCAATGTGAAATGTTTTTACTCTGGTAAAATAGGTATTTTGTAAATAATTACCATAAGAAGAGGAAAAATAAAAAGTGCAAGGAGAGGGGACCCAAGGAAAGCCATTCTGACTACTCAAATGTTCTCGAGTCTAACTTAAGATATGATAATGGGTTGTTGATGGCTACTATCTCATAGATAATGACTCATGGATCTTGGATTCAGGTTGCACCATGCACGCAACACCTGCTAAAAGGATGTTTAGTTCCTTAGAGTTGCGTGATGGAGGGGTGGTCAAACTGCTATTGGTATGGGGTTTTATAAGGCTTTGGGAAAGGGAACTGCTATTGGTATGGGGTTTTATAAGACTTTGGGATGGTCTTCAGGCATTAAAGCTTCTATGCATTCCACCAATCAAGTGGACCCAGAGATGGGATCCATTCCAGGGAATGGATTGATCATGTGTCTGCAGGTCAGTTTTCAAAAGTTATGAGCAAGCATTGTGCCATTGATGCCATCAAGTCTTACTTGAGTCAACTTTCAGTTAAACATTTTTTGTTGGCAAATGGCCTGAAGATTTAGAGTCACAAAGTATGAACGCATTCTCATATCAAAACTATTAGCATCAAGTTTGATTCGCATTAAAAAAAAAGCTGCCATTTAACCATGATCAGGAAATTGGTTTATTAATGCAAATTTTGCCCCATAACTGCTGTTTCGTGATAATTAGTACGTTCTTATTAATTGTATTGTATGCGGACTACACCATCACAAATGAAAGCTTCTTAATAGTAGTTACTACAGCTTCATGAAGAGCTGCAGAAGAAGGGTGTAGTATTGCCCACAAAGATACCTCTAATACATTACTTTAGGGCCTTTCTTTAGATGGCCTGGCCCATGTCCATCTTGCCCTATGCAACTGTCCTGGATTGCTAATTAGGTTTTCTGAGTCGATATAGATTCAAGATTTTAGAGTTTGGGAGAAAGAGGATTTTTTTTTTTTTTTTGCCCCATTTTCAGAAAGTGCTTCTTTTTTAATCCCACTTTTTGAAAACATGGTTGATTTACCCTTTCTAAAAAAGAGCATTATTCTGTTTAGAACAATGCTTTTAGTAAAAAAAAAACGCGATTGTTAAGAGTGCTTTTCCTCATGGTGGACATGATGTGGCGTTGATCTGGCATACAATTTTTTAATTGACTTAAAGCGCAGTTTGTATAAGCACTGGGCTTTATGTCGAATTAAATCCCAGCACCTTCTTTTCCAATTCGGCTACTCTCAATCGATTCTCGTAGGCGAATTGTTGTTGGCTCCGACGTCCTCTCCAAGGTAGCTCCTGCGTCCTCTCCGAAGTGTCTCCGGAAAACTATCAAATTACAATGTTTACAATGACACCATTGAAGTGTGTAGCTCTCATGTAATGGCGTGCTTGATTTCAGGTTTTGAAGCCTGTGAGCAAAGGTGGAGGCACGATTTCAAAATATAAAGAACAATTTTTTTTCGACAGATCGGTTAAGCGACCCAATCTAAAAAGTTCCACAAATTATGTCGATCATATGTCTAGATATTTATATATCACTCACGAGTCGGTGAGAATGACATACAACACTCACTAAGCTAAATTAAAAAATGCTAATATGATTATAAAAATTATACTTCCAAGATAATTTTTGATAGCAACAGTATAATAATTAATATTCAAATATAAAAAGGTACTTTAAGAACTATTCAACCATTGTACATTGAATGTCTAGAAGATCGATGAAGATACATTTGGGAGTAACTTTACAATCTTTGAAACTTAAAAAAAAAATACAAAAACATACAAAATCAATTAAAATATTAGTTTATATTGTTGATTTGCCTCTCACTTTTAAATTTTACAATCAACATCAAATCCAATAATAATACGAAGAGGCGTATCAATTGCATCAATAATGTTTTGATGTTGGGTATTGACATAAGTTGGATATTTATTCTCAAACTATAAAAATGAATTGCAAATAGAGTATACAATAATAGAAATAAAAACCAAAGTATAAACAAATTATGTAAGAATTTTTTAATTATAATTACTATTTAAATTAATTGGCGTTTCGCGAAAACATATCTCCTATGAGAGTTCAGAAAAAAATGGATCAAATTCATGATAGCAATCAATAATGTCCTGCTGAACCGACTATAAGTAACATGATTTTTAATTCTACAGTCGATTGCTATATTTGATATACAATTAACAACATTTTGAAGCATCACTCCACTCATCCAAATAAAAACGAGAGTGCTAAACTTTACTTTATTATATTTATGGTCTGTTCTTTTGACTTTAAATTTCAGTCATTCACTTTTATTAGGGTCATTTAAATTTTGTTAGTTTTGGTTATTTAAATTTAACCCTTAATGCACCCTAATAACCAAAACCATTTTTAATCTAAATTAAAAATTCCTACCTTTTTTTCCTTGAAAAACCTATCCGGGCTTATAGCCCGAGCCTCCATGCTCCGTGTGACGAAGAAAAAGCGGAGGGTATGAGAAGACTAAAAAAAATTGTTTTATCATTACTATGCGTAGCATTTTGACCTGTTTTTGAGCAAATTATTACTGGAATTAGCAATTCTGAAGAAAATAATACTTAAAACCTGTGAGTTTTCTTTGTGAAATTAAACACTATTTCCAACAGCGTCTTTCACATTTCTTCATTTAGGATGCCACATAGACGATGACTCAATTTAAAAACGAGAAAAATTAAATAAATCATCACTTATAGTAGCTGTTTGTTAAAAAGATGACATAAACAGAATTATTTCGAAATGCTTGATAAATAGAAGAAAGTTGACAAATTCAAAAATTATTAATTACACCATTATGCATATATGATAAAAGTCCTTACAATGCTGACAGCCAACAGATTTAGGTCTTGTTCTTCTGTACTTAAATTTTAAGGCGTGGTCTAGTGGCAAAAGGGACTTCAAACCTCTCAGCGACTAGGGTTCGATTCCTGACGGGGCCAGAGCAGGGGCTCTGATGGGGGGTTTAGGAGTAGAATAGGAAAAATAAATAAAAATTTTTTAAAAAAATTAAATTAATAAATTAAATTAAATACATTAATTATTGTTTTTTATTGGTGGTGTGTATGTGTTGTGGTGATGGTGGTGGTGTGGTAATGGGGTAGTAGTGGTGCGGTGGTGTGGATGTGTTGTTGTGGAGGTGGTGGTACGGTGTTGTGGTGGTGGTTGTGTTTTTGTGGTGGTGTGGTAATGGGGTGGTAGTGGTGCGGCGGTGTTGTGGTGGTGTGGATGTGTTGTTGTGGAGGTGGTGGTATGGTGTTGTGGTGGTGGTTGTGTTTTTGTGGTGGTGGTGTGGATGTGTTGTTGCAGAGGTGATGGTAGTATTGTGGTGGTGGTGGTGATAATGTGGTTGTGATATTAAGGTAGTGAGGTGGGGGTGGTGGTAGTGGAATGGTGGTGGTAGGTTGTTGTTGTATTGTGGTAGTGTGGTGTTTTTGTGGTGGTGGTTTTTTGTTGTATTGTGGTGGTGGTAGTATATTTGTGGTGGTGGTGGTGATATTGTGATTGTAATGTTAAGGTAGCGGGGTGATGTTGTTGGTGGTGGTGTGAATGTGTTATGGTGGTGGTGGTGTGGTGTCGTGGTGATGAATAGTAATTTAAGTACAAGTTAAATATTTAAATTAAATTAAACACTTAAATAAATAATTTAAGGTCAAAAGAACAAATTGTAAATGAGAGGTATCATGTCAGACCGTGGATAGCTTATAGACGCCCTCAATCGTTTCTCTTTGAAAGATGCTGATGATGTAATAGGTAATAAAGAAACCACTTCATCTAGGCGGTGACATTGAAATGATAATTAATTTAATTGAAACTACCAAATTTTAATGAATGGGTAGGGATGGAGGCACGATTTGAAATTTTATAGAAATTTTTTTAGTTTTGAAATCCAACAAGATGTCATACTCACGTAGTTCAAGTAAGTATCATATAAGAGGCCAGTTTATGTATAAATGCTGAAATTTCGATACGCTGCTGGTGCCTTGAACCAATCAGGATGCTATAACATTTTTTTACGACACATATGGAATAATCTTACTAAGATCAAATCTGAAAAACATAAACACTTTGGTTACCCACTTCGGCCAGCGCCTACCTCTGGAAGGACTTCTCTTTAGTCACAAGATTCCACTATTCCCGATTAAAGTACAAAGGTTCCAGTTCTCAGCCTATGCTAGAACAACCTCTACTTCTAATCTATCTAAAATCTCCGCTCAGTCTGGTCACACAGACTAGCGTATCTGCTCAACGACTCAACAAAATGTAGTAACAGAATGCTACAGCTCTGATCAAACAGAACGAAGTGTTATGACAGGATGCTATAGCAACTTCTCAACCAAGTTGCTCTTCCTCAGCATCTACCTCAGAATCTCCGAGCTCTCTCAGCCACTCAATCTGACTTCCACGAGTTTTCACAACTCCGGTGATGCTCCTCTTTGATCAGCAACCTCCTATCAGCGTCTGAGAACATTGCTTAGCTCCTTGATCGTCCGTGCTTTCCTCACCAGCGACAATTCTCCAAAGGCTTGTACTTGATCTTCAATGAGGCTCCGCTCCAGCTTCTGGCTACTTCGTCCTCAACCAATGCTTCCATGTACTCACTAATTGACGCGGTCCTCTTCCTTCTTTCTCCCGATAAGATGAACTTTCTCCTTTTCTTCACCGATCCTTCTTCTCTTGGTACCTTTTGGTGGCCGCCGACCCCCCACTCTTGGATATGGTGGCAGACAGCCTCAGAAACACCATATCCACAAATGGCCCTTCTTCGATTTGGGTGGGAGAACTTGAAAGCGCTTCTCTGCCCACACCCGAGGAGGACTTTCGAGCCTGGGCGTCTTAACATTCTCCCATATTTCTTTTTACGATAGCTCTGTCGAAACTTGCCTAGGCATTCTTGGATCCTCTGGTTCGGACCGTCATCGTTCTTGAATAGGGAAGTATTCGGGTCTTGATCACAGCGTTTAGTAGATCAGTTTGTTGAATAGAGGAAAAGTGAATTTCAAATGAGTATGGTGAGGGAAATGGTCTATTTCCCTGGTCTGCAGATTCATCAGAAATCCGATGGTTTATCCATAACACAGAGCAAATATGCCGGAAACTTGGTGAAGAAGTTCGGGTTAGAGAATGCCAGCCATAAGCACACTCCCGCGACAACACACGTAAAGATCACAAAAGATGAATCTGGAGTAAGTGTGGAACAGACCATGTACAGGAGCATGATCGGAAGCTTACTTTACCTTACTGCCAGTCAACCTGACATCTCCTATGCTGTGGGTGTTTGTGCCTGGTATCAAGTAAACCCGAAAAAGAGTCATCTTGCTAGTGTCAAATGCATAATAAGATACATAAGTGGAACAACAAACTACGGACTTTGGTACACCAAGGACAGCAGTACTCATTTAGTTGGATATGGGGATGCCGGTTGGGCAGACAGTGCAGAAGATCGAAAAAGCACCTCTGGTGGATGCTTCTTTCTAGGGAACAACTTAGTCTCCTGGTTTAGTAAGAAGCAAAGCAGTACATCACTGTCGACTATAGAGGCTGAATACATAGCCGTAGGAAGCTGTTGCGCCCAGATGATCTGGATGAAACAAATGTTGGAAGAGTATGGTCTAAAACAGGGGGAGATGATCCTATTTTGTAACAACATGAGCGCAATTAACATCTCCATAAATCCTGTGCTGATCAAGCTTTGATCAGACTCTCTCAGTATTGATCTCTCTCGGCTTCTCTGACTAGCACACTCGCTCTTCCCTCTAAGCTGGTATATTCTTGTGTCAGTGTATGTCGTGTGTCTAGAGAGGAGGCGCTGCCACTTATATACTGCGGCCCATTAAGGATTATACAAATCCTAGTCCCACTAGAATTTAGAACACTTCCTAAATCCCTTTTGGAATCCCGATCTATACCAAGATCTTTGCATGTTGTTGAGATTCCATTGTCTCTTCCAAGATCTTAGCAAGTTGTTGAGATTTGAGTGTAACAACCTCTTTCCTAAGAACAATTTAGGAACCATATCTTCTTCTTGATCTTTGAAGGTTTTTAGCCAATTTGTTGCTGCGGAAATTTTTTAAAACCATCTAGGAAACATTCTTCAGACATCGAACCTAGACTCCGGGCAGTTGGCTGAAAGCCCTCGGTTGATTGTCTCTGAGACTCGAGTTGTTGTCTTTACCAATTGTTGTAACATCCCGCCAGATCAAGATGCATGGATTTTTGTCAAGGATGTCATACTCCTTAACAAATGCAATTTAATGTTAAGCAACGTTCATACTGTGAGTGCATATGTGGCGTCTTGCACAAAACCTGTTCAAGAAGTTGTCCATACAGTATCGCTGAACTCTCTTCACTACTAAATAGCAGCAATATTGATACGAAGTAATAGCAGCAATATTGATACGAAGTTAAAGATCAAGTTATGGATAATGAAGATATGCTTATCATCAGGATCCTAACTCATATTATTGAGTGCATCATTATCAAAAACAAATCATCATGAAAAAGATGGCTTAGAGATCACAACAACTAACAAGTAAAGTGGAGCTGCTAGGGTTGTTGCATATATATTGGAGAACTACAGCCGGAAGCAATGTGGGCGACAATTATCCCTGAAGAACAAGATTACACCCTGTAAGCTGCGACTTCATAGTGAGTAGCGTAGCACTGTTTTGGTCAGTAGCTAGTTGTGGGAAGTGACGGGAGGTCTCACATTCAGGGGGAGCCTGAGTGTCGATCACTAGTAGATGAGTAGAGGTTAGAATAGGGAGGGAGTCCGCTGTTCTGTAACGTCCTTGTACTTGATCGTAAACTAGTGAATCGGTTCCCACGGGCTTGGGATAAGCCCCCCAGACGTAGGCTGGTTTAGCCGAACTGGGTCACCATTGCTTGTGTCGTTAGCAGTAGTTTTTATATCTGTCATTTTATTCCGCTGCGTAACTTGTTCAAGGAAGAAGTCTGAAAAACAAGTTGGACAAGTTCTCATCATCCTGCGATCAGCAATTTCAATTGGTATCAGAGCAAGCGTGCTCGACATACAGAGTTAGATCTTGGGAAAAGGCTGCAGGAAATATGAGTATGAAGGAAGGACAGAGCATAGCACGACCCCCACTGTTGGATGAAGACAACTACGGCTACTGGAAAGCAAGGATGAAAGCATACATTCAAACTGTTGATGACCGTGCATGGAGAGCTATTCTGAAGCCCTGGAGTGTCCCAACAAAAACTGACAAGGACGGAAACGTGACCGAGAAACCTGAAGAAAAGTGGACAAAGGATGAAGAATGGGCACGGACCAGCAATGCAAAAGCCTTGAATGCCATATTCTCCGGAGTAGATGAGAAGATCTTCAAGCTCATCTCAAAATGCGAAGTTGCCAAAGAAGCGTGGGACATATTGGCTACTCATCATGAAGGGACAGAGAAGGTCAAGTTGTCCAGGATGCAGATGATCAACACACAGTTTGAACAGCTGAAGATGACAGAAGGCGAGACCATAAGGGAGTTCTTTGCAAAGTTAGGAGACCTGTCCAATCAAGCTTTCAACTTGGGAGAGCCCATGGCCGAGGAGAAGTTGGTCAGAAAAGCTCTACGTTCTCTTCCTGCCAGGTTCGAAATGAAAGTAACAGCAATCGAGGAGGCACAGGATGTAAAGAATATGCGTCTCGATGATTTGATGGGATCGCTCACGACCTATGAGATGAGGATTACCAGCAACCAGTCAGTGGCTAAGGAGAAAGCTATCGGGCTGAAGGCAGAAACTCAAGTGCATGACAACACTGAGGATATGACAGAAGATATGGCTATCCTAACCAAGCAGTTCGGAAGATTCATGAGTAAGTTGAACAGGAAGATGGTGGGACAGTCTACTCAGTACAATGGCCAGTACAGATCCAGAGGAAATTTCCAGACTAGAGGCAGACAGCTGGACTCAAAGGAACAAAGTCATCCTAAGGGGATTCAATGCAGAGAATGCGAGGGATACGGTCACATTCAGGCAGAGTGTGCAAATATTCGCAAAAGGAACAAGTCCTTGACAGCTACATGGAATGATGGAGATTCTGAAGAAGATATGCCTGAGGAGAACAACAACATTGTGGCCCTGACTTCTACAATTCCAAAAATCTGTACCAGAAGTTGTTCAAGCGAAGAGTCGGACATGGAGAACAGTGAAGATGATGAACCCAGCAAAGAATGCATCATTGAAAAATTTTCCCTCATGCACACAAAGTGGACTGAAGTAGTAAGCATCAATACCAAGCTCAACACCACGATCTGCAACTTAAAAGAGAAGAACACTCAGCTACAAAGTCAGAACAACATCCTGGACAAAGAAAAAGCTGAGCACTGCAGAATCATCAACCAGCTGCAACAAGAACTTGTTGAAGTTACAGAAGAGCTGAGCTCTCTCAAGAAGTTTCAAAGAATGCTCAACTCTGGAACCGAAAAGCTGGACTCTATCCTATCCATGCAAAGACCAAGTAGAGACACGAGAGGCATAGGATTCACTGGATCCAAGAGAACTAACAAGATGGTGTTTGTCAGGGAAGCAGAGAAGACCTCTCCAGTAACATCCACACAAGCTGAAAAATCAGCAGCATGAAAGGAGAAAAGAAGGTGCTATTACTGCCACAAACCTGGACACATCAAAAGAAACTGCCATATTAGAAGGATGGACTCGAGCATGAGGCGCAACAACAAGTGGATCTGGAGAGCAAAGGAGAGGAGAGACACCTGCCTAGTTGCCTGCAACATGACCACACACAGAGAAAAAGAGAAGGAGTTTCAGGAGCCAGCAGAGGAAGAGACTCAGAATGTACAAGAAACTATCCGAACAGACTGTCCAGTACAGATTGAACAAATAACCGAGGAGGAAGAACAACCAGAAGAAAGCGACCCAGAGCGAAGCTCCAAATCAACAACTGATTTATTGGGTGCCACATCAATGAGCTCCAAGGGGTTACTAAAGATGTCCCGGATGATGTTCCAGCAGTTGCAATACCAGAATAAGAGGCCATCTGAGCCAAGAAAATTCACCGGCTGGGGACTACATCCTCCTTCAAACGCTTAAAGGCTTGAGGCATTTACATTAAAAAGGAGGAGAGAAAGGTATGGACAATTTGCACGAATGACATTGTGTGTTTTGATTATGATGCTATGCTGCTGCTTTGATAATGGTGTGTCCAAGATGGAGTCAATGGAGACAGATGGAGTTTTGATGCAAATGCCAAGGGGGAGATTGTGAGTGCATATGTGGCGTCTTGCACAAAACCTGTTCAAGAAGTTGTCCATACAGTATCGCTGAACTCTCTTCACTACTAAATAGCAGCAATATTGATACGAAGTAATAGCAGCAATATTGATACGAAGTTAAAGATCAAGTTATGGATAATGAAGATATGCTTATCATCAGGATCCTAACTCATATTATTGAGTGCATCATTATCAAAAACAAATCATCATGAAAAAGATGGCTTAGAGATCACAACAACTAACAAGTAAAGTGGAGCTGCTAGGGTTGTTGCATATATATTGGAGAACTACAGCCGGAAGCAATGTGGGCGACAATTATCCCTGAAGAACAAGATTACACCCTGTAAGCTGCGACTTCATAGTGAGTAGCGTAGCACTGTTTTGGTCAGTAGCTAGTTGTGGGAAGTGACGGGAGGTCTCACATTCAGGGGGAGCCTGAGTGTCGATCACTAGTAGATGAGTAGAGGTTAGAATAGGGAGGGAGTCCGCTGTTCTGTAACGTCCTTGTACTTGATCGTAAACTAGTGAATCGGTTCCCACGGGCTTGGGATAAGCCCCCCAGACGTAGGCTGGTTTAGCCGAACTGGGTCACCATTGCTTGTGTCGTTAGCAGTAGTTTTTATATCTGTCATTTTATTCCGCTGCGTAACTTGTTCAAGGAAGAAGTCTGAACAACAAGTTGGACAAGTTCTCATCATCCTGCGATCAGCAATTTCACATACGTTGAATATAAGACGGCGTTTGAGGGAAATTATAGTCTTATATTCGATAATAGACTATGATTTTTCAAAAGAGACGATGTCTTAAGTTAAAAAAGAATAGATCGTGCTTTCATAAAATTATGTGTTATGTGAAAACAATCGACGATGCTACACCGTCTAATATTTGACATAAATAAAACAGCAATAGTGTAAGCATAGTCTATTATTATATTTACACGCATCTAATGCATTTTCTACATCATACTCCTATTTCAAAAATCATATTCACCGATCAAACAATTTTTTATCTTGATCAATCTTTTTCGTTCAATACAATGCCAAATTTTTTTGGCCAAACTACTTGGCTACAATCCAAATAACCATTAAGCTACCTCCTTCCATGCGAATGATAGTGAGGCCGAGGACGAAGTAGATGGATTGAGAGAATTTGTGATCTATGAATAAGAGAGAAGTAGTTTTATTTCCTTATAGTCAGTCATGCATATCGTGTCAAATTATTCATAGACACACCTCGGTGTGGACTTTTGACTAGTCCCGCTTCTACGTGGACTTTGTTTCTCATCCCTTATTAAAGCTTCGAGCGGCCCTCCGTGATCTAAGGGCATTTTCAATGGGACAAGCAATAAACAAAAACAATAATTGAGAGGATGCAATAATTTTTATCCAACCACGTGAGCAATAAGCAAAAGCATTATAAGAGATGAAGCACTAATTTTTCACCTCCAACGGAAAAAAGCAATACGCAAAAAAAAAAAAATTCAATTACTGAATTGAAATTATCCAAGTTAAATTACATAAATTAAATCTCAAAAATCCAACCAGAGAATTCTTCAGCAAAGACCGCACCTTGTCTTTGCATTTTCCCAATCATTGTCGCTTGCTTTCTTTCCCAATAAGCCCTAATCAGAAGAAGGGATTGTGATTGATCATTCAATTAGGGTTAGCAGCGCATGTAACCATGCACGTTGGTCGTACTCAATTAATTTCCATCTCATCTGTAATTAGAGAGGTAAGATTCATCACTCTTATACTTTTTTACTAATTTGTGAGCTTTTTACCAATATCATTCCCAACACCATGATCCACATAAATGAGGATGGAACTATTGAAATTACCGAGTGGGGAACACTAAAAGGCCGACAATCAGAATGGAACCTCACTCTTATTTTCAGAATTTATACTCTTGTACACAACTACTATTACTATACGATCTTATATTTTAATTTTTGTCTCACTACCGAATGGTATAAGGCAACGTCAAACTCTATTCATTCTCGATCTTATATGTGAATACATTTTATGGAGTTTTGCGATGCGAGCATTATACTAGTTGAACCACATCCAACCTATCTAACATCATATAAAACAACAATTCATTACCGAGTGGGGTGGGGAACACTAAAAGTAGCTGGGACCACCACCACTAGTCAATTATCCTCATGCGTCTCCATCGGTCCAATCAACTTAATTTGCAATCATGTCATTTCACCCTCCTCCACTCTCCAGTCTTCTCTTTTGGACTCATTCCCCCCAGATGCTGACGTCATCCATCTGACCTGCATCCACTCTCCAGTCTTGTCTTTTGGACTCATTCACCAGATGCTGACTCATCCATCCTCCACTTTATCAAGCTTACCAGCAGCCAGCGTCATTTTGCAAGTGTGATCCTCCTCCACGTGGCACATCAAGTGGATACGTGTCTCGCCACATGCCGCCGACAGGTTCTATTCTATGCAGTCTGTCATCGACCACCTTCAGCCTCAAATGAACGAACGATAAAGCCCGACAATTATGCTTAGAGAGAGAAAACAGAATATACCGTATGGCAAGAAGATAGGAATCTGACCCAACCACGGATTTTTCTCCTTTTCCTTTTATCTTCTTCTCCTTTATTTGTTTTCTCCGGCGATTATGGGGATTCCGAGCGACGATGTGGTTTTGATTCAGAACGGGAAGAACCCTAATGACCCGACTGTGATTACCGTCAGCTGCCCTGATCAAGCCGGTCTCGGATGCGACATCTGCAGAATCATTCTCGAGTTCGGCCTCTTCGTAACCCGTGGAGGTAACTTCTTCCTTTTCCTCGAACCCAATCTGGGTCGATCGATTAACCTCATTAGGGTTTATAATAGTATCTGCCACTGTTGTTGTTTGAGGTCTTTCATCCTCTGGTATTTGATTCCACATTCCATCTTAAACCCTTGAATATTCAAGACTTGCTCTTTGTTTTCTGCTGCGAGGGATTAATGTTGAGTTGCTATCTCTCTGACCTGCTTGTTGGAAAATGACACCATTTTGAGTCACGAGTAGGGAGTTTTCTGCAGTAGTTTCTAATTGATGGTAAACATTCTGATTAATGCAGATTTTTCGACGGATGGGAGGTGGTGCTATATAGTGTTGCGCGTGCTTCCACACCCTATCTCCATTAAGGTCGATTGGGAAAGCTTGAAGAGCCGCCTTGTAGCTGTATGCCCATCATTGTTGTTTTCGTATTGCTTCGATACAAAACAACAGTCCAGTGATTCCTCCGCTTTTTCTGTCTACTTGCTAAATGTGTTCTGCCTTGATAGAAAAGGGCTCTTACATGGTGAGTAACCAATGCCTGTCTGGTGTCGATTTATTCAGCATCCTTACCTAGCCTTGTTTTTTCGTTCATTAGATGTAACGGAAGTTCTTTGTAAGCTGGAGCTCATAATTCAAAGGGTAAAAGTCATGACCATGCCAGATGGGAGAGTGTTGGACCTATTTTTCATCACCGATGGACTGTAAGTTATTTTTCTTTTGTTCTAAATTCTGTTTGGGAACTTGACAGAGTACTTATTAGTTCCGAGGTTCTGGTGATATATTAGATGTTGCCTTAATTCATAGTTTCTGGCCCTCCAGGAACCTCCTGCACACAAAAAAGAGGCGGGAGGGCACTTGTGAACAATTGGTTGACGCGTTGGGAGAATTTTGTATTGGCTGCGATATACAGTTGGCTGGGCCTGAATTTGAAAATCAGCACAGATCATCTACCCTTTCATCTGAAGTTGCTGAGCAACTGTTCAGCTCCAATCAGTTAAACAATACTTCTCGTTCTATTACTACTGATCCTTACATGGCGAAACTAAAAAAGGCTAGTATTACGGTTGACAATCATCTGAGCCCATCTCATACAATGCTTCAGATAGAGTGTTCAGACCAAAAGGGCCTCTTCTATGACATGTCGAGGATTTCAAAAGACTGCGATATAAGGGTATTTGCTCTTTTTATCTCCACATTTGGTTGTCTACTACTTTGCATTCCGTTTTAATATTTCATCGTATTGCTGTTCATTCGATTGTTGGTATATGATGCCGCTTGCAGATTGCTCATGCCAGAGTTTCTGCCAGTGTAAAACGCTGTCTTAATATGGACCTACTCATCCAGAAAACAGATGGACAAAAGATCGTCGATCCAGATTATCAAGCCACATTGTGTTCAAGGCTGAAGGAGGAGATGTTTCTCCCAGTACGTATGATCATTACAAATAGGGGGCCTGATACTGAGCTGATGGTTGCCAACCCTGTTGAGCTGAGTGGAAAAGGAAGACCGCGTGTTTTCTATGATATCACTTTTGCTTTGAAAATACTCGGAATCTGCATCTTCTCGGTAAACAATCAACGTTATTCGTGAGATCATGTCATCTTAAGAAACTCACCAAGTGTTCCTTTAATTTTATGCAGGCTGAAATTGGAAGGCACACCACGTCGGACAGGCAGTGGGAAGTGTACAGATTTCTCTTGGATGAGAGCCATGAGTTACCTTTGTCAAGTATTGAGGCTAGAACTCGTATATTGAAACAGGTCAGAAGGACGCTGATGGGCTGGTGACAGATCATGAGCTCCTTTTGCTACTTCAATTCTAAGTGATAGCACATCGTGCGCTACTGGTCATGTTTCTAAAGAACACGGCATATAAGGATGCCATGCGTTTTGACCTCGTGAACATATAGGCTATAATGAAATGCTCCGACTCATCTTAGGCTGCTCCCTGTATTAATTTTTTAGACGATTGGAATGTACTTAGACAAGCATTTTCCCTGAGTGCCAGTTTTCCTCCTAGCCATTTGGTTTTTGGAAGAATCTAGAAAAAAAAATTTCCCCTATTATTTTCTTGACCATAGCAGCTTGTTTTTCAAGTACAGTATACAGATTACTAGTGCCTTCTTTCCTAGATTTCACTTGAGAAAAGTCTAACAAATGATCACTACAATGCTCTACTCAAAAAAAAAAAAAAAAAAATCAATTTATAAGATTACGTTCGGATTTTGAAAAATTTAGTGGAAAGAAATGGAAATATAGTGAAAATTGATTCTTCCTTGAGAAAGTTATATGAAAAAGTTTGTAATGTGTATTTTTTATCATTTTTCATGACAAATTAAATATAAAAAATCATTTTTGTTCATATTTTCTTTGGATCTTTCAAAAATGGGGCTGAAAGGGAAAAATATGTATCCATGCATATCAAGTCTGTTAGAGTGTCAATGAATTGAAAATTTTTAAATGAATCATTTGACGGTGCTGATTAGATGTAAATATTTTTGAACTTCAAAACCCTGATTATGTTGTAATTGGTAGAAAGAGAAGTTGAAAGATAAACAAGTTTATTAATCGCTCAAACTTTATTCTTCACGCTATTCAAGTTTAGGGTTTTGAACTTGTACAAATGTCATGCCCTCACGTGTATCAACATTCAACCAGATGCCTTTTCGAGCATAATACAACACCAAATCTATTCTTTTAGTCACTCAACCCTCCGGTTGGAACTTGGAGCTGTGGTTGCTTCTTTTTGACAATCATCATCGATTTCAAAGACCCACGCTAAATGTCGTCTTCCATACGGATTCTCAGGAAATCATCAATAATCCACACGCATACTATTTTCTTTGGAAACTCCCCAGCCAATGGTGCAAAATCTATTGCCATGTCTCCGCTCCTTTCATGAAACAAATGATAACCGGCCTGCTCCTCATCTAATCCCCCCATCTCTTTCTCCTGCAATTTCACTGCTCATCCCATGCACCACACCACCTTATCCTGCAAAGCTTGCTTATTGCAATACCACTCCAAACCAATTCATTTCTACAAGTAGCCATGCAACTTGCTCGTCCATTTCGTGCTATAAAAAGGGCTTTAGGCGAAGGAGAAAAATATCCCCCAACTCCTCTCTCATCCTTTCAGTTTTATTTGATTCGGTATGAATGATTTGTATTTCTAGCTTATTTGTACGAGTGTTTCCAATTCATATGATAAATTAGTGTGATTTCTTCCGCCCAACTCCACCAAAATTAATGTTCTATATTTTTACTGATCTTGGAAGATTAGGTTTATTCCTACATTTGGCCTCAGAGCTATCGTTATACATAAAAGATCAAGAGTAATATTTTTCGTACTTCGGATCAATCATATCTAACACAATTCCACTACAAATACCGAAATTCAATGGGCAGAATTTCAAAAATTAATCTATCCAATTTAAGATGTTTTTCCAGTCCCGAGATTTGTGGAGTTTAATTGACGGGCTACACGAAGTAGCCGGCGAAGCTTTTGATAAGGTGAAAAAGGAAAAAAGAGATTTATTGACGAAATCCATAAGAAGATTAGAAAGTATTATTTGTGATCTAAGTTATGGAAGAACCAATAGTTAAAAAAATATCTGAGAGTTACCGCAAAAATCCTCCATATATGATGAGATAGTCATTCAGAGACGCTTGTAGACACATAGGGGAGATTTTGAATCATTGTGACTGGCTAAATTGGAAAGCATATCGACATACTGTGGCCGGACACAGGCCGTCCTTAAAATTTTTAGAATTAATGCGGAGACGCAGGAGGAACAACTGTAGAAAAGGTATTACGCTCGTTATCGGCTAAGTTTGAATATGTTGTTACAACTATTGAAGAGGGGCGCAACATATCAAAGTTGATGGATCAACTCATGAGTTCGTTGGGTTCACTAAGCAAATGATGAATCAAAAGGCAAACGGCTCAAGCCAGGAGTTGATGTTGCGAAGCCGAGTCGAAGTGAAGAGTCATGGAGGTTACCGTGGAGGCCAAGGCCGTGGATAGGGCCGAGATGGAGGCGTGTTTGATGGCACGTCGTTGTGTGCGTCAAAGTTAAATTTATAATACCTACGTACTAGCTAGTGATAAGCAGGGTCGAACCCACGAGAGAGCAAATAGTCTAGAGTTCTTTGATTAAATGTCACACTAAAAAGGAGGTTTTAAGGAAGAATGTTGTTGTTTATCAGATTCAGAGAAAATCAGTTCAGGGATATGCATTGCAACTTGTAATCATCGATTTAAACATGCATCAATTAGTAAAACTACTGTTCCTAGTCTAACAATCCTGCTAAGATAATGTCGACTTCAAGTTCTATCTACTATTAATCGCTAAGTTCTCAAGTATATGTAATATTTATCCTCTTGTTTACTAGTATTATTTCCACCGCTAGGCTTACTCTAATGTTGGACTAATCGAATATCATGCACTACTAGTCTAACTAGATCACCGCTAAGTTTCTCCAATATAACATATAAGCATGCCATTAAGTTCAAGAATAATAATTCACTAAATCGAATTATGAAAAGATAAGTATCTCAAACCGTTTGTTGCAGCACAAATCCCCAAACCGAATTAGGGTTTAACTACTATTACTCATCTAAAACAATAATGAAAATAAACTGAGTTCAAAAAATACAAAAATATTGTTCACGATCACTGTTCACCGGCGCTGACTTCTCCTCTCTAAGCTCTGGTCTTTCTCCCACTTCGATTCAGGTGTCTCCTCTCAGTCATTCCAGCAAAAACTTGTCTCTAAAACTAGGGTTTCTTTCTCCTCTTTTCATTCTCTTAAAATTGGGTCGGGCTGACTTCCTCTTGCACGAATCAAAAGTGCTTTGTGCAAGGCTTCACAAAGTGATTCGTACAAGCTTACACGAGTCAAATACTCAGTGGTCTCTGGTGTTGGGCGGATCAAGTGCTCTTGGATGGATCACTTCTGCTGTGTTAGAATCTTACTTGTTTGACCCTTTAAACCTTTGAATCACGTCTTGATGTAAACTATAAAGTTGTAGCCCCTTGAGTTAGCTTTCCAACAAGGTATATCACGCTTCAATTAGATAATAATCATGTGCTCGGAAAGCCTCCGACTACAAAGAGGTCAATCTGCTCAGGATTGGTCTATATTCGTCCGAATGCGTAATAAAGTTCCATAGTGGTCTTGATACACCTGCGATGCAAAACACTACCAAGAAGTAATCTTTCACACACAAAATGCAATTAAACAATGGGAATAAACAACTCGATGGATCGTATAAATACGCTCCATCAGTGTTATACAGAACGAAACGAAGCCAACAGTTTTACATTTCAGAAAGCTCGAGGTGGTCATACCTGAGGTCGATACAAGTCCAGAGTCTAGTGTTACCGGTGTCAAAAGTTTGGACACTACAAAAGCGAATGTCGAGCACATGTTGAGAATAGACGAGGGGAGCAAACTTACGCTTCCGAGGCGCACCAAAATATGAGTCTAGCATGCAACACAAAACAGACTTGCGAAGAATACACTGATGTGTGGTAAATTGACTCAGGGTGCAGTAACCATATGAGTGGGAGAAAAGAGTTATTCTCTCGGTTGGAGAAATTCGCTTGTTGCGAAGTCACTTTTAGGAAACAAATCATAGATACAAGTGACGGTCAAGGGGGGTATCTGAATTCAGATGAATGAAGATAAATATGTAACTATTGAAACTTGCTCAGGATGGGGAACTTTAGGAGATAGGGCAATTTATTTACATCCGGGACAGATTGAAGAATTGTTGCTAGTCCGATGAATGTCCTTGCTCAGCATCGTTGTTAGGCCTTACCAAGACGGGTCTCATAGAAAATTGAATGAGCTGGCTTGATTTTGCCCAGTAAGATCGGTCTCGCGAAGAAAACAGATTTAGGGTTTTTTCTTCGCTTTCTTTCCTCTTCCTCTTCTCCTCTCCTTCTCCGCGAGTCTACCCTACCCTCTCTTCTCTCCCAAATCCATCGGTCAGCTTGCTCGAGAGGTGATTAGCAGGCGACTTTATTGTAAGGAGGGTTTATAATCAATTTCAATCGAAGTTTTTTGTAAGTAAGTAATTGATTGGGTTTAAATTCTTTAATTTTAGGGTTTTGACTCAATTCATCGGTTGATTAGTTAATTAACTCAATTAATTATTTGTGGTTAATATCATTTGTTGGTGTATGTTACGTGTTTGGAAATTGGGGATTAATTGATATAAAATTGTAGTTGTATGTTAAGATGATGATGAAATTGTATTGTTATTGTTGAATTAGGTTTAAATGAATTGTTTACATGATTTACATGTTGGAATGTTGTTTTGAAATAATTTAAGTTTATTTTTGTAAATTTGTTATAAATGTTACATTGTATCCATATATTATTGTCTTCAACTTATAATTGTTTCTTTTTACAGATGGACATATATTAGATTATTGAACCCGAGTCGATAAATGGTTATACTTTGACTCAGCAGCCTACACATCGTTCAGAAGCAATTTGGATCGATCTTGTTAGTAAACATTATAAATTTAAAACATTTAAAATTTACATTCGCTAATTAATTTGAAAATTCTTTTATAATTTACATCTTTATTATGGATTGCAGGCTGGTAAAAATATGAAGGTGATACATCACAGGATGTGGGAGATGGACCGGAGATGAACCCTCGCATTGTGCCTTAGTTGGTTTCTATCCATTGACTCAAGTGTATAATACTGAGGCTGACTAGAGTTTACTAGCCTCATTTGTTAAGTGATAGAGGCAGAAAACTCAGATCTTCCATTTGAGGAACAGAAAGTATACTATTTATTTTCAGGATGTGAAATTTCTTATCGGGTCACGGTTAAAGAGAGATGTTGTTACCGGTAAAGAGGATGAGGAGTGCGAAAATGTAAGAAGTTTACAACAACAAACTTAAATTATTTCAAAGCAGCAGTCCAACATACAAAGTTCGATTACAAAACAATATATAAACATTCCACTCATACAACAGAATTTTAACTCTCTAATTAGTTCGTTTGTCGATTTGGGCATGCTCTTCTATTATGGTTGCACCTTGACACAAGCCGCATCTCAAGATATATGATTTTCCCTGACTACTTGATTCTCTGTGGTCCATCTCATTATGTCTTCTCCTTAAGGGATGCCTTGCAACGTTCAAACGCTTGAATCCCGGGTTCAATACATGGGCAATTCTTTTGTACATCTTCCAATGTTATTCATCTCTAATCACATTAAATGTGTAGCTCGAAGTCACAAAGTACGGTCCGACACATAATGATGATCTTTGAATCCATTGTAGAGGATAATCTCACTTTTACAAACTTCTAAAACATGACTACACGAATAGTGGAATGCTTCCCATGTACCACATGTTCATGTACCTTCTTCTAGCTTCACTCCATAATTTGATGCTTTCTAACAGTTGTCACTTGGAAAACCCCTCTTGATTCGTCAAATACCAGAACTCTATGGTATTGTGTTTTCTCCATAATCTCCCTCGACTTAATATCTATCTTTGATGCAAACATTGCAACATTATTCTTGTATGTATCTCGTTGCCTAAATATGCATTGCACTGCAAGAAAGTGAATTGAAGAAGAGCACAGATTAGTAAGTCTCGTTCAACCTTTAAAATATTGTTTAAACATTCACTAGCATTTGTCATCATAGATTTACATCTTCTACTACCTTCATTGTATGCTAAAGACCAATTTAACCAAGGAATACTATCCAACCATTGTACAACTTATGATTTATCATGCAGCAATAACGACAAGTAATTTTCCATCATACTTTCCATATAAATGAGTTCCGTCAATATACAATACTGGGTGAGACAGAGCTTGAATGCGTCATTTGTTGGACCAAAAGCCCAGAATACTGATCGGTCATTTTATCGACTAAATACTCTTTCATTCAGAATGGATTTATGTATTTTTCCTGGACTTTTTGCTGTCATTTTACCATGCTACTCTTGTTCTAGGCCGCATTTTACTAAATTGAAGCTTTTTAGCCCATTTGGAGAAAACAACGCAATGCACAAAGATTTAGGCCAAAAAGAGACCAAATATGGGCATATTGACCTATTCGACTTCAAAGGCTTGCTGAGCGCATGAGAATTGTCCTATTGAGATGTGGCATAGCTTGTTGGAAAGCTAACTCAAAGTGCTACAATTTTCTAGTTTATACCAAGATGAAATTCGAAGATTTATAGAATCACAAATTTGATTAAATATAAAATTTTGGTGCAGAGAGAGAGAGAAGCCCGTACCCATTCAAGCTAGGTACGCCCGTACCAATAGGAGGTACGGTCGTACCAAAAGGCAAGTACAGGCTTGAAGCCCCTGAATGTTTTTACATCCATCAGCCTTATCGTTCATGAGTAGTCAATCGATATGGTTGTACCAAGCATATTGGTACAGACTTGAAGGGAACAAAGTTGAGTTTCCCTCATACCCTCATGAATAAGCCCATATCGTTTCATGGGCAGTATGACCGTATCGCCTTGGGATATGGCGGTACTAGGCCAATAAGGGCACATTACTCTGAAGCTCAAATCTACTCATCTATCCATCCGGACAGGGATACGAAAATTGAGAGTCTTGACCTGACTTAGAGAGAGATTACGATAAAAAACAAGAGGCACAACAGAAAATCAAAAGATTGAAGATCTTTCATTCATAGTGAAGAATTCTTCGTCTCCTTCTTGCTTCTTTTTTTTATTATTTTCTTTAACTCAATGAATTTTTGTTGTCTTACGATGAATCATGAGTAGTCAGATCCTATGGATTTCGTATTGTATGAACTCTTTTCATGTGATTTAATATAGACTTTATTTCATAATATATGTATGTGTTTGATCCTACGTCGGTTAATGTTCTGTTCTCTGCGAATTTGTCATAAGGACAATTATGAAAAAAAACTAATATCACTGTAGTTGCGGAAATTAATCGTAATTATGTAGGAATGATGCCTAATCATAGTAGCTATGTTGTAGTATATGATTTAATTGGGGAGTTAACATCGCTGGTTTGAAAAACATGTTCTTAATGTGTTCCTAATATAATTAGTAGTTACCAATGTTGATTGGATATAATGGTTAGGAATGATTGAATGTATGCCTGGCTGGAGGGATTTAAATTATAAGATGTAATGCAATAAGTGGTGGTCTATGAGTGCCTAACTTACTTTGAGCATACATGGTTTATTCCCATCATCATTAAAGTTGAGTAAATATATGTTTGCTGCATGAATTGAATGAATGCACACGAGTGAAGTATGATTCTTGAATGCTTTCCTTATTAATAAAAAATTTCAATCTTTACATTAGAAAATAAATTTTTTCTTGGTAGAACAGCTAAGTAGAAGCACTTTTTTTCTTGGTACAAGTACACTCTTGCTCCTTGGACCGACCCTTGGACTTACAATGCTATAAATTTTATTTGAGTGCAACTTGACCCCTAAAACATAAATTGATAATCTAAATGGTTACAATACGTATTGTCAAATACCTGGTTTCTGATTATACAAACATTATCTTCATCTCTGTTGCGATGTCATTTAACAATGGTTCCTAATTTGATTCTTTCGACGCCTGCATTAATCGGGGAGGTTTTATGAAAGATTCATCCTAATTTCCAAAGATGCTTGTTGTTTGGCCTGCCATACCTTCAGTACCGAATTTCATAACCATAATCCTTGAAGATTCTTGTTCTTATTTCATGCCGAGGATAATCTCAACCTTTCGTTAGTACATCCCCAATTTCCATGGCTATGAAGTGTCTTGTCAGGTGGACATTCTCCTTTTAGATGTAGTCATTGTTGCATGCTTGATCCCCCTCGATACTTTGTAACCTCCCAGTATGATGAGTTTTTTTTTCATCATTATGCGAATCCGTCATGGACAGTTCCCCTCTCCTTCTCGACAGTGAAGAACCAACAACCGAGAGTCAGACTCCTTCGTCAAATATTCAACACGATTCAATATAGAATACTTTTGAATGACATAGACTGCATCCGCCTTTTCTACAGGTTGTAGCTCCTACCCAAGTGTCCCAAACTGTCCTTAATTAACACCAATTATTCACCAACTGGTTTCTTCGCATCCCATGCCGAGACATCATTGAATGCTGGGATATCCCATATATGTCAGGAACTATAAAAATATCCTCAGTACCAAGTTGGTCTAGGAATTCCATTTCATCCCAGTCAAACTCATCAATTACGGGCATGTTTAATATCTCCAACGTCGACATAACCATTTTGGTGTATTCCATTTCAGTTTACCTTCTCCAAAAACCATCAAACAATAAACTCTTCAAACACTATGATAGATAATTCACCAAAATTTTCATCAAATCAACAAATCAATCAATAATAATTTTATTAAATACTTCAATTCAAATGAACCCTAACATATAAAACTCTAACATAAAAATACTTTCTTACCACAAAATTGTCTTCCAATTCACAAAATCGCCGAGAGGAGGAGAGACCTATTAGAGGTTCGAGTATGAGGAGAAGAAGATAGTGGAAGAGAATGACAATGGCACACTTATTATCTTCGCGAGACTAGACCGATCTGACTAAGACCGGTCTATTGCGTGGCAGCTGACTGGACAAAATCGAGTCAACTCATTCGATTTTCTATGAGATCGATATTGGTAAGATTTGTCTCATTAAAAAGAAGGCATTTGAGCAACTTTTTCCCAAATGGATATTCATGAAGGAATGATTCGCAAAAGGGACAAATAAAAAAAAAAATCTGCTTTTATTGATCCTCGCATACAAAGTCTTCTCTCACGCACAGCATATGTGGTTTAGAAAACTTGTTGAAGACCCTGAAGTAGAGTTGCCAATGTTGGTTCACAAAACTTGGTGAAGATCCTAAGTTAAAAAGGAAGACATTATATTATGATACTGGTCTATTATGGCCAGGAATTTCTAGACAGGATCCCAGTGGCTTTGTAAGTCTTTAATTTGGTTGCAAGCCCCTGATTAGCCTCGTTGTTCGTTCAGGTAGCCTCATTACAAGGCCTTGATAACATGCATATTCACCGCATTTTGTCCCATGAGACATTCATTTCAAAGCACCCTGCATTAAACCAAATGCGTTCAGATATCATAATGTGAGCTTGCATGATACAAGAAAGCCAAACCAAAACCACAAATTAGGAAGTCTTACATGGGACGTCCAAGTTCCAGGCCCTAACTTCAGCATACAGCTGCTAATGCACTGATATAATAATTGCATCAGAAGTTTGCATAACTTGGAGATTCGCTTTTATTGCATTGCAAGCTGCTGCAAGGGCGGGGTGCAGATGCTCAGCGCATCTTTTAAGTCAAGAAACCATCTGCATTTGGCTGGACTTGAAGGTGTGCTGCACAAATTCAGAAGATTGATTGCATGAGCTACAGAAATCAACTGCGATTTGATTTCAATCTTGGAAAGCCAAGAGTTCATTTTATGGTGCAGCCATGCCCAAGTTTCAAGTTCTATTAACCACAAAAGATTCAACTGGACATACTGATCGATCTGCACTAGAAGAGGCTATTCACACAATCAAAGAGCACTAAGATCAAAAAGAGAAAATTTATCTTTCAATCTTGCGAAGTAAAAGATGCTACTCATGTTTTTTACCTTGAAGTTTCTCGACAAAGTCCCAGCTGGTGCAGAGCTATAAGCTTCAAGATGCTTATCCCGTAACTGGTGAATAAGAAAAAAACAGAGAAATAAACATCATTAGGATTTTTTGTAGTCACATCCAACCTCACATGTATAAGCAAACATTACTAATAAAAATCTGAAGCTTAAAATAACAAAAATTTATATATAACTTTAATCTGTTTAGATTATTTTACTTTGCTTACATACTTATCGACATAAATACAAATCACTCTGGTTACTAGGAACTTTACCTTGTTCCCAACTGCGCCCAGGAGATTTTGCCAATCCTGTTCCCATCAACTCTGACCGCAGTATTCTTGCATCACCCCACCTACCAGATTCCGCATAAATACTTGATAAAACCACATAATGTGCTGCATTACCAGGCTCAAGTTTAATGAGGTTATCTACAGCAAGTTCTCCAGTTTCCACATTACAGTGGAGCTTACTACCTCCTAATAAGGCTCCCCAAAGTGTAGCATCAGGTTCCATTGGCATTGAATTGATTACATCTAACGTCTCCTTGAATAGGCCTGCACGACTTAAGAGATCCACCATGCAAGAGTAATGTTCCAAACCTGGATTTAACTTGTAATCTTCCTTCATTGAACTAAATATCAGTCTACCTGTGTCTACCATGCCCGCATGTCTACAAGCAGATAACACATTCAAAAGAGACACAGAATCAGCCTGGATACTCTTCTCCTTCATGGTAGAGAAAATTTCAACGGCATGTTTCCCATGTCCGTGCATTGCATATGCAGCAAGTATTGCATTCCAGGACACAGTGTCTCTGTTTTCCATTTCATTAAAAACTTTATCAGCACAGCTAAGCTGTCCACATTTAGCATACATGTCAATGAGACCGTTACCAATCATCGTCTTTGAATGAAAACCCATTTGGATAGTGTATGCATGAAATGCCATTCCTTCTCGTAGGGCTGTCAATTTTGCTGCTGCGGGAATGATGATAACCAAGGTGACAACATTAGGTTGGAAATTCTTGAATCTCATCTGGTAGAAACCTGAGATTGCTTTCCTGGCATGTCCATTCAGCAAGTATCCTGCAATTAAGATGTTCCAAGAAACCTGATCTATCTCAAAATCAGTTTCATTGAACAACACTTCGGCGGAGGGTAGACTTCCAGATTTTGCATACATGTCGATTAGCGCATTCTTGACATGAGGGTCAGACTGGAATCCACCTTTTAAGGTAAGCCCACATATGCAGTTTATCAGAGCTATGTCATTCAATAGAGCTCCAGCAGCAATCAAACTTGTCATGGTTCCAGAGTCTGGTAGTGTCCCAGATAACTGTAATTTACTGAAAATGTTTATTGCAGGCAGAGGTTCACCACTTTGAGCGTAAGCTGTTATCAAAGCATTCCAGGTTACGATGTCCTTCAATGGCATGCTGTTGAAGACAGTTAAAGCTGAAGTGAAGCATTCACATCTAGCGTACATGGAAACAAGGGCTGTGCTAACGGAAATGTCAGAATCAATGTAGTTCCTCATAGCATAGCAATGCAAGCTCTTCCCTAATCTTGCATATGACAACTCTGCGCAAGCTGGAAAAACACTGACTAGAGTTGCCCTGTTTGGTTTCAGATTCTGACTCACCATGTCTTTAAATAACAACAAGGCTTCGTCAGGGTATCCAGACTTGGCAAATGAAGATATGAATGCAGACCAAGCAACCACATCTCTTTCTTCAAGAGCCTCAAACAAATGTTTAGCTTTCTCTAGTTCCCCACATTTGGCATACATTGTCATTATAGGAGTAGCAACTAATACGTCTGTATCAATGGCCAGCTGCACGGCACAATTGTGGATCTCCTTCCCTGTTGCCAGATCTTTCAACTCCGCAGCAGCCAGTAAAGCACTCACGATACACACTTCATTCATTCTCAGATTATGCTTTTGCATTTGATCAAACATTTCTAACACCTCAGCATAATATCCATTGCGAACGCACCCTGTCATCATGGTCCCCCAAGAAACAACATCCCTTCCCAGCAATCGTCTAAAAATCTTTCGAGCAGATTCTACATAACCACATTTCAAATACACATCTATCAAACCATTATATACAACACAACGGAAGTTCCTCCTCATCATATATGCATGAATACATCTACAAGACTCAACATCCATCAATTTACAAAGAGCCGGGAACAGGTTCAAAAAACTCACAGAATTGGGCTCAGTGCCATCCAATTGCATACTACCAAAACACCTCAAAGCATCAACAGGATCACCAGTCTGTGCTAAACCTGCAATCACAGAATTCCAAACAGCCGCATCCTTATGAGCTATTTTATCAAACACCTCGCATGCACTACTCAAGCAACCCGCTTTGCAGTACATGTCAATCAAACCAGTCCCAATAAACACATCATCATCCAACAACTTCTCAACAATCTTCTTATGCACCAAAATACCCTGCGCAAGGTCCGAAGCCCCGGTACACGCTTTCAAAACAAAAGTAAAGGTATACTTATCCGGCTCAATTGCCTTGTCCAACATGCAGTGGTATGTTTCAAGAGCTTCTCGGTACTGGTTGCACCTCGTGTAAGCCCTAATCATGCAGTTCCACAACACGACACCAGGGTTTGGCACGGAGTCGAAGACAGAACGAGCATAATTGAGCTTGTGAAAGGAGGAGTATGAGTTTATGAGGTGGTGGGCGCTAGTGAAATTTTCTTGTTGGGCGGATGAAACTATCAGACGGGCATGGATTTGACGGAGATTATTGTGGGCTGTGCATGAAGTAAGAAGGCGAGCGTAGGAAGAGTAGCTCCTGGAGGGTAAAGGTGCTGTAAGGGTTGTGAAGCATCTACCCACATTCACCATTGTTTCAATAATCCCCTCGCGCAAAACTGCATATTTAAACTTCATTTTCCATCAACCATCTTTCTTTTTTCAAATTAAAGTTTCAGTTATGTACATATGAGTAGCAGTTCAGTTCAATGACATCAATAATAACTTAAATTAGTTTCAGTTCAGATTATTTCAATTCAAAAAACACACCCAGTTCATATGTTCCATCTCCTTAAAATTTTCCCAGGAATTATTTTCAGTCCTATTTTACTCACTTTGATATTTTTACTTTGTTTCTCAGCCCTGCATAGGATGTTTGCTCTCGTCGTGGACGTCTCATCTGCACAGTTAATTTGAGAACGTTCTATTTTAATTTAATCCCGTCAGTTTCAAACTCACCGGATGAGAGGAAGATTCGGAGGTAGAACGTGCTCGGAAATGATCTCGCCTGGATCGCCGAGGAGATCAATCGAGGAAGGAGAAGATCAATGGAGGAGAGAGAATAACACGTGCAAATCACGTGACATGCCCAATCCAACGAGCTGATTTTTTACGAAAAAGAGATCTGGTCCGTTAGATCAGATCCAAATTTGATCTAATGGCTCAGATTTATTTTCAACGGGATTTAAGTCAAAAAAATATGAAAAAAATTGAAAAAATATGAAAACATATTTTTTTATTATATAAAAAAACACTATAAATCTACTACTCTTATGAATCTAAATTCACACAAAGTATTCAATACTTCACTCTTCTCTCATATTTCATTCACGTATTTCATCTGTTCTCTCATATTTTCAATATGTCGGGCAATTGGTCTATGTCCGAAGATGTGCAATTGTGCATTTCATATTGTCGTCAATCAATCGATCCAATTACCGACAGTAGACAAAGTACCGACAAGTTGTGGGAAAAAGTTCACACCGATTTTCAATCAAATTGGGTTATGCGTGACGATGAGGTAATTACTACTGATTCAAGATCTCGAACTGCCATATTTCTCGATTTGCTAAGTTGAAACCAAATTTATCTTATTGGGCGTCATGCATTGCATATGCAAGAAGAAATCCGGAATTCGGTGGTAATGCACAAGTAAATTATTTAATTAGCTTATTCAACATAATTATTATTAATTAAAATTTCATTAAATCTCATTTATTTTATCGTTCGAATGGATAGGTACGAAAAGCTAAAACTATGTATGTCGCAAAAAAGAAAAAGACATTCATACATTTTGAATGTTGGGAACAAGTTAAGTCACATCCAACATTTGCATCTATGAAAACAATTCTTCCACCGACTTATTAAGGTGGTGCACCATTGCAAGCAACTCCTTCATCGACATATAACCATGATGATAGTTGATCGGTTAATTTCTTATCGATTATTCGCTTCACTCGATGATGAATTTCGCTCCTCTCCCGAACTTTTCATTGTGTTTTTACCACTCTAATCTCATTTCAGGTCAAATTATATTATATCGAGGCTTTGTAGTCCGTTTGTAGCAAAATAACAAAACACAAAGATTCAAACGAATACAGACCAAATCTGGGAAGATTCTATTCGCCATCAAAGGCTTGCCTAGAACATGATTCTTATCCGATCGAGATGTGTTATATCTGTTTGAAAAGCTAACTCAAAGTCAAAGGCTACAACGTTGTAGTTTACCACAAGACGTAATTCGACGGTTTAGATGGTCAAAAACATAAGAAAGTCAGATTTACAGTGCTGAGTGAACAGTAGCCCGGTTCAAGTAAGAACCGCCGGTTCACTGGTCAAACCACCGATTAATTGGTCAAACCGGCGGTTTGGTTTTGAACCGGCCCAAATGCAAAAATCCGTAATTCAAGGAGACAAGCCGGTTCAATGTAGAACCGGCGGTTTGGACATTGAACAGCCGGTTTGACACCAAACCGGCCCGGAGCATAATTTTAAAAATCAGCCCAATTGATTTTGAGTATCAATACAAATTGAGAACTCATTGGCTGGGGTGGGACGATTGGGAGAACCAGAGGCAAGAGAGAGGAGAAAGACGAGCTTGAAGCGAAGATCATCGTCACGGTTTCTTCGTTTTATACTTTCTTCACTCTTATATTAGTAGTAATCGCCATGAGTAGCGAGTAGTCTTTTAATTCTGGGATCTTACGGATCCCATGCATGTACCCTGATTTCATGTGATTTGTACGAACATCAATTTTAGTCTAATGTAAGTTTATGTTTTTCGATTCTATTATACTTCATTCTACCGTTCTATCATTGTTGATCATTGATTGATATGACTGCATGTTAGAATGAAACAGTAGGATCTTATCACTGATTGATATGACTGCATGTACTCTTATCACCAGGATCACAACAAACAATCGGGTCGCAACAAAATCAAAACAACACCCACGAAAAGATCGTCCTCAACAAACTCTGAGATCGTAACAACCTGAGAGAATGATGCGTCTCCTAGGTTAAATATGAGGAACAGGTGCAGTGACAGCGCGTCGTCGTGCGCCTCAAATTTGTATTTATAACTCCTGTTAACACACTAGCAAGCGGTAAGTAGGGTCGAACCCAAAGAGAGCAAGTAAGATAGAGTTCTAATGAAAGTCACAGAAAAAGGAACAAACTGAGGATATCAATTCAGAGAAAATCAGTTCGGGGAATACAATGCAACTAGTTATCACCGATCGAATAGATGCATAAGCTAGTGAATTCTGCCTTAGTCCAACATTCCCGCTAAAGATATGTCGACAATTAAATTCTACATATTCTTAACCACTAGGCTTTCGAACAAGTTCAATAGTTACCTTACTGAGACCACAAATTAGTTCCACCGCTAAGCTTAACTAATTATGCATTCCAGTCAAGTATAACCCAATTGATATCAAATTAGCTCACCGCTAAGCTGCACTAAATTGACAATCAACGCATTCAGTTCATACATACGAGGGCAATAAAATCACTAGCTTAAACATTCATTCATTGATCTCAAACCATTGTTGCACTATAAATCCCCAAACTGAAATATTGATTTAGCTACTCATATTATCTATGGAATACAATAAAACTGAGTTCATCACACTACAATACACGAACTGAACTCAAATAAAATCCGGTCGTGAACAGTGTTCCGGTGTGAATAGTAACAATGAACAGTACGCAATGAATAGTGAAATGTGAACATTAACCGGCCGTGAATAGTGTTTTCCGTCACTGTAGCTTGTCTCAGTCGTGAACAGTAGTGTGAAAATTCTTTTCCTCTTTTGGCCATCTTTTAGGTTTAGGGTTTTTGGGTTGAACCAGAATGAACCACATGTGCTTGAACCGGATCTGATTTCCAATTGAACCAGCAGAGTTGACTGCTATTGACTTCTTTATCTTGGGTGAATGCTTCAAATTGCGATAAAATCCAATGCGATCTTGAACACACCTGCGATACAAAAATACTACAAAAGAGTAATCGATTCACGCAAAATATAATAAAATTATGGGAATAAACAACTTAATGGAGCGTATAAATACGCTCCATCATGCAGCCGTAAGATATCAAGAAAACGGGAGAGAACTAGACGATATTCGGCGAGCTGTTTCTCTATGTGATTGAAGACGTATTACATTGTTTAGTCACTAGTTGTGGGAAGAGACGGGAGATCTCATATTCAGGGGGAGCCTGAGTATCGGTTACTTGTAGACGAGTAGAGGTTAGGATAGAGAGGGAGTCTGCTATCTTGTAACGTCCTTTGTACTCAGTCTTGACCTAGTGAATTGGTTCCCATGGGCTTGGGATAAGTCCCCCAGATGTAGGCTCATTATAGCCGAACTGAGTCACCATTCTCCTGTCCTTAGCAGTAGCTTTCATTCCTGTCGTATTTACTTTACTGCCTAACTTGTCCAAGAAAGAAGTCCCAACATCATGTCGAACAGGTTTCATCATCCTGGATACATCAATTTTAATTGGTATCAGAGCGGCGTGCTCAACAAACAGAGTAAAAGATCTTGGTATAAAGGCTGAAGGAAGATGAGTATGAAGGAAGAGCAGAATCGTTTCAATTAAAGGATACGGACACATTCAGGCAGAGTGTGCAAATACTCGTAAAAGGAACAACAAGTCATTGACAACTACATGGAGTGATGGAGATTCTGAAGAAGATGTGCCTGAGGAGAACAACAATAATATTGTGGCTCTAACCTCTGCAATTTCAAAAATCTGTACCAGCAGTTGTTCAAGTGAAGAGTCGGACATTGAAAACAGTGAAGGTGATGAACCCAGCAAAGAATGTATCATCAATAAGTTCTCTCCAATGCACACAAAATGGCTGGAGGTGGTGGATATCAACTCAAAGTTAAACACCACAATCGCAAACATAAAGGAAGAGAAGAGCAAGCTCTTGAAACAAGTCAACGCACTAGACAATGAGAAGGCTAAGTACCTTGGAACCTTCAGCCAACTACAACTGGAAATACAGAAGAGCAGCAGTGAACATAACGAAGTCAAGGAGGAATTGAATTCTCTCAAGAAATGTCTGAGGATGCTGAATTCTGGTACAACTAAACTTGATTTCTATTCTATTTTACTAGCAAACACCCACCGAGCAAAATGATGTTTGTCAAAGAATCTAGTGCTGAGCTACATGAACAAAAGTTGAAGACAACATATTGAAAAGCTACAAGGGTTTGCTACCACTGCCAGAGATCGGGACATATCAGAAGAAACTGCTGCATCCGAAGAATGAACTCAAGCAAGAGGCGCAACAGCAAGTGGATTTGGAGAGAAACGGAGAAGAAGAAGTCTCAGAAACCAACAGAGGAAGAGACTCAGATTGTACAAGAAACTGTTCGGACAAAAGATCCAGTTCAGATGGAAGAAATTACCGAGGAGAAAGAACAGCCGGAAGAAGGCAACCCAGAGCCAAGCTCTCAATCAACAAGTAGAATTCAGATGAATCCGATCACCAACATCATAAGAGATCCAGCAGAAGACCGACGAACACGAGGCAATCCCATAATCAATTGTCGAGACAAGATCAACCTCATAGGAGTTGGTGGAACAATTTGTGGGACAAATGAAGAGCGAATTTCAAATGAGTATGGTATGGGAAATGGCTTACTTTCTAGGACTTCAAATGGCTCAAAAGGCAGAGGAACCTTCATATCGCAAGGCAAGGGCAATCCACCAGCTGGAGACTACAACCAACTTTCTTCCTACGGAGATTACATGACTCACGTTGCAGCGGGCACATATTCACAATCTCATTAGGGACATGAAGTCCCAACACAGCCTTCTCCAAACGCTTAAACGACCTATGGCATTTACACGAAAAAGGGGGAGAAAGGTCTGGACAACTGCACGAATGACATTATGTGTTTTGACTATGATGTTATGTTGCTGCATTGATAATGGTGTGTCCAAGATGGAGTCACGGAAACAGATATGGAGTTTTGATGCAAATGTCAAGGAGGAGATTGTGGATGCATATGGCATGCTTGCACAAAACTGTATAAGAAGTTGTCCAGGCGCCGAAGCTGAACAACCTCGTGTGACGATCCCCTCAAATACGGGAGCGCGAAATCCGTGACTAAATCCGAAGATATGGGCTTAAAGGTAATGTTGATTCTTAAAGATAACATTGGAAAGATATCAAGTAACAACGGGATCGCAACAAATATTCAAAGGAGTCAACAAACAAATCTCAGAAGATAAGGATATTCAAATGAATAAATCTTAACAAATTGGCTGGATTTGTGGGGTGCATCTCAATATATATACAAGCAACACACAGCCTATGAAGGCATGCTTTGAGGAGAAAACCGTGAGCTGATATTGAGAGATTATACAAGCATCAAGGACAACATGGATAGCATCCAATCTTGAGTTATCAACAACACTAGACGGAGGAGAGTCTACTCGGGAGAAAGACTCAAAAAATAGGTAGAGACGGGAGGTCTCACTTTCAGGGGAAGCCTGAGTGTCAATCACTATTAAATGAGTAGAGTTAGAATATAGAGGAAGTCTGCTGTTTTGTAACGTTCTTGTACTCGATTTTGATATAGTGAATTGATTCCCATGGACTTGGGATAAGCCCCCCAGACGTAGGCTAGTTACAGCCGAACTGGATTATCACTCTTGTGTCCTTTAGCAGTAGTTTACTTTCTGTCGTTTTATTCTACTGTGTTACTTGTTCAAAGAAAACGTTCTACCAACAAGTTGGATAAATTCCTATCATCCAGCCTTTAGCATTTTCACTTCGTGGTTGGGCATCTGGAGGCCTATTAGGGTGTGCTCAATCTTCGATTTGATCTGCCATGTCTTGAACGCTACGAGAGATATTGATCAATTGTTTGTTGTTGTCAGTTTGGTTACATTGTGCTGACCACCTCTGCTGGTATCATGGATCATGAAGAGGCCAATGTTAGTTCAAAGGTGTTGGGCTTCTTTTACTAGATTGAGATTTTATGTTTGATTTTTCTTTTCACACTTGTTTCGCGTCACGATTTTGTTATTACGTCACTAGCTTTTTTATCTCAATGAACATCATATGATTGAAAGAAAGATTGAGAACTCAATTTTTCATAGCAGTTTGAAGTTGCTTAGATTTGGAAATTCTTATGGACACTGATGAGTGGAAATAGCAAGCAAGTTGAACAGTCAGGCATTTGAGATTGGTGGTATGTCGGATGAAATCGACCAAGGATTGATTAACTTCTAAGCAAATGAATCACGTGCATCAACAGAGAGTCTCCTTCCCTGGTCCCTCATCCCCATGCCGCGTTGACTCTCCGTTGACCCACCATCTTTGACCGACCTGGATCCGCACGCTATCAGCTGCATTAGTGCCTCTGAAACCCTCAGCCTCCCACTCATCCCCAGCGTCTCCGTGCTCGAGCTCGACGACGACGGAGGCGGCGAAACATCCTCCCTCAGCTCCGTCGCACCGCCACTGACCAGCCTCCTCCCTTCTCTGTCCTCCTCCTCTCCAGTCTGCGTGGCCATGTCGCTTCCTCCTCCGGCCAGGGAACGAGCTGCTGCTGCAGCGGGCAGCTTGTAGACCTTGTACTCGCCATTCGAGCTCCACGACTGAGCTTGTAGTGAGGAGGAGGGTTTTGAAACCTTCGACTGCTTGTCAGTAATGGGAGAGAGAGCAGCAGGCAGATGAGGATGAGGATGAGGATGAGGATGGTGATGGTAATTACGATGATGCCCGAAGCTCGAAGAAGAAGCGTCGCGAAGCAGCAGCTCAGATCCTTTGAGGATGTACTCGTGACCGTGAGACGGAGGATGGATGATGTCATCGTGAGAGAGATCTTGCCAAACGTATCCGTTTCGGTAGCTCCTGAGAACAATCAAAAAACTCAACGGCGCCAGGAAATGGGAAATTTGAAATTCAAACACAGCCAGAAAGCGACACTCGACCAAGAGAAAATGAAAAGGGAAAGGGAAATCCTTCACCTTTTAGAAGACCACGAGTACATGCTGGCCATGTTCTTGCCTCGAATTTGGCTCAGCATTCCAATCACGTCTGCTCCGAATTCATTAGAAAAATCAATCACGGCAAGTGAAACTGAAAATGGAGAGTAGAGAGATGAAGGAACCTCTGAGATAAAGTCCTTGGTCGGAGGAGGAGAGAGGGACCTCCAGGAAATGAGGATGTTCGAGGTGGCCATTTCTGGAGAGATAATACACGACCGGAACCTTTCTTCTCTCCATGGTCACTGGCCGGCTTCGAATGAAGATGGTTGGGGAGGGTATTTATGGAAAGAGGAGGAGGGTGAAATTGGTGACTCGGGTTGAGCGCCAGCCATTTAAAGAGAAAATTGGTAACAGGGAGAAGCGGTGGCATGCAGTGGAGGTTGAGCTTTGATTTTTGTCGGGTGGGGAACAACACTCAGCTTTTACCGGTGGAGTCATTCTATTCAGTAATTATATATTTATGTGCCCAAGTAATTGCGTTTTTAAGAGGTTGTCCACCCTAAATATTTAACTTTAATTTAAAATGATTATCTCCCTTTCACACTAATTTAAACTTCACTTAAATTTATTTACTGAACGATAAAATAACCCTACATACATTTAAAGTGATAATATACGATTGGACGGAGAGTCGGCCTAAGTTGTTCAGTAGTTTTTACAGTTTATTTGCGGATTAAAGAAAAATAAAACTTAACGATTTTTTTTTTTTTTCAATTTCTCAGCCCATAACTTACAGGTTGCATCATCTTCGTTCTTAGTTGAAAATTAAATTATAATTTGGGTCGGGTGCACCTCATTTCATTCCTTATAAGATTACTCATAACGTTTTGAAGAAAAATAAAATGATTATAAACAATCTTTTTTTTTTCTTCAAATAGTTGAGAGTATATGTTCATCCGAGCCAAAATAGTAATTTTTCCAAATTCAATTAACATTATTAATATATAAAAATATGTAATGGGTCAAGCATCATGATGATTACTTCTTATAACTCAATATGAGACAATTACAAATGAGAGATCACCAAAAAAGATGTATATATCTACTTTGTCGCGGAGCTAAATGTTATCATCCCTTAATAGGAATTCGCCCGTTAGAGCCTTCTGCGAGACAAATGACAACTTCTTCCTCAAGATAGAGAGAGAGTTGTCGGCGGCTCCATACTCCTGGTCTTAGCCCATCTCGCGCACCACAGCCCTGATCAGTTGATCTACTCGCGCTCTAAAACCTCCTAATGATTCTATGATAAAAGGCACGTACATAAGTCCATTGGCTGAACATCCACCACCGTAATTAGAAATCTTCTTCTCCTCTGCCCTCCTAGCTGCCTCTCCTGACTCTAGTCGTACCTCTCCTCCCACAAAGGGGAGATAATGGACACATCCATATAAAGATCTCTACCTTCATCCCATGCCGTTACCAAAATGTCCGCTGGCTTCTCTCTCCTAGCAAGAGGACTAGCTACCTCCAACATAGGCCCCAAAATTAGCCTCCCTAAAAAAATGAACAAAGCGTCTCTCACTGCGTTATGCCTCCGAATCCTCCTCCCCAGTGGCGGAACTACATGTATTTGATTAGGGGCACATGCCCCCAATGGCTTATCAACATTCAATCTAAAGCTTAAATATGTTGACTTTCTAGTAAATATGCATTTCACACACAAATGAAGAAACTAACCAACAAGCAACATGATGTGGGATTCTCATATGTCAAAAGTGTCAGCGTTTTGTGACAAGTATGATGTTCAAGTGTTAAATATGAAGGGTGAATTTGTTGATGCGCGAAGGCCATGGAGAAAACTAATCTGACCAATTCACAGCATCTCAAAGATATTGTTTTTAAATAGTGGTGGATTTGGTGCTTCAGGAGTTCAATGACCGATTTAAGGAGATAAATTCTAAATTGCTTATTTGTATTAGTTTATTTGAGTCCAACTGATCATTTCACGATTTTGATCCTTTGAAGTTTATGAAACTGGCCGAGCTTTATCCAGATGATTTTGATTTCGAGGCTCGAATGAGTCTTGAGTATCAATTTCGTCTATATATTGATAATGTTCGAGATGATGTAAGATTTTAAAATTTGAAGTATTTTGGGGGTCTAGCTAGAGTAATGGTGGATACGAGAAAACATCTTACATATCCTTTGATATTTCGACTCTTGAAGCTGTTGAAAGATGCTTTTGTTCGATGAATATTGTGAAGACTAATTCGCATAATCAGATGAAAGATTCTTTTTTATGTGATTGTCTTACTTGCTATATTGAAAATGATGTATTTCAATCAATAACCAATGAGAGAGCAATTATAATTGCATTTTTTTAAAAAATATTTTTATACTACCCCAATAAAAAAAAATCATGAATTCGCCACGATTCCTTCCTCCTAACAATGAGAGTCGTCAGGCCGTATCGATGATAGGCAAATTTGTCTAACACATTGACCACAAATTTAATATTTTTCTGTATTATATGCAGAATCTGGTTCATCAAAAATTAAATTCTAATAATATTGTTGGACCATTAATGTCTTTTCGACACTACAGCAATAAATTCAACATTGAAGAAGTCAAGAGCAGCTATCCGTGAAATCTGAAATCAACAACATCCAGCTCGGCCCCTCTCCATGGAAACCTCCAAAAAATACAAAGCAAAGGCTACAAGCTCCTGAAAATGTGAAAAATCAGCTGCCCTGTCACGTCCTTTTTTTTCAATGAGCTATTGCTCTATTGCTCATTTTCAGGTTACGAGGGAATTCATTCAAAATACTCGACTGGCTTGATTTGCGGATGGGACACAACTGCCAGAATCCGCAATCATAGTCAGTGCTCAGAAATGAAAATAAAGTAAGCCTTGGTAAAAATAGAGAAGCAACAACAGAGTGGTTTCAGTTGTTGAAATCAGTCATCAACTGTATGTACCTGTGTTTTACCACTGGGATTCTTTTGAGAATGAGGACAAATTGACGGCAGTAGGATTAACCATTTTTCTGATCTTGGTTTTGAGCTTTCGGACACGAGGAAGAAAGATGGCCCTTTTCGCCACAGAGGTAGCACTTCCTTCGTATTTTCTTTTTACCCAATCCAGGATCCATTGCGCTTGTATCTTCTTGCTTGATTATCGGTTCTGGTTCCGGCTCCGGCTCTGGTACTTTCTCAGGTTTTGGTGCTGTTTTAGGAGGAACGGCACAACTAATTTTGGCAGGTCTCCCACACACCAGTTGCTGATCTAATTTTAATGCCATTGTTAGGGAGAGACTATCAGAGAAGTCTACATGAGCATATCCTCGGAATTCACCCGTTTCTTTGTCTGTCCCAAAACGAATAGATGATATACTGCAATCAGCGAAGAGGTTCCTCAGATCATCCTCTGTAACGTCCCATGACAAATTCCCGACGTAGATTCTATTATATCCATTCAGCATTTGTGGTGCAAAGTTTGATGCTTTATCCGTGGTGGTTTTCGATGCACTGGGCATCTTGTAAGGTTTGACTTTCAAGAGCAGTCCACCCCTGCAAGTAGGCTGAAAGTTATCATAAATTACAAGGTAAAAAAGGGTAAGATGACACAACAAAGGGATGCAACTCACATATCAGTTTCATCAAAGCCTAAGGCTCTCTTAGCGGCTGCTTCAGTCTGAAATACACAGTGTAAACTGTAAACATAAGAACTTTTCAAACCATCACAAAAAGCAAGATGGGCTGGTGAATAAAAAGAAGTGCATGCTTGGATATGCTAAGTGCATACTGTCTAACTCCTTCATTGTCGAGGACAGTTACTGAACGGCCCATGTGCCACAATATATGTCTCATGATTGTTTGTATTAAATCATTCCATTTTAATAAAAGATGATATGAACCACAACCAACATGCATTTTTCAATTAAAGACGCTTAAGCGCTAAGCAGTGGATGTGACTCGCATTTTTTATCTAGTGATTATCCAATAATCGATGCATGCACTGAGATTAAGCATGGTCAAAAAACAGTACCGGAGAGTAAAGAAAATGCCAAATGCAAAGAAAAAAGAAAATGCTTCCATCCACCATTCCATCGTGACTAAAATTCTAGTCATAAAATGAATCCGCACATTTATCCACAAATGTCCACTGCTGTGGGTGCCAGAACTTCTAATGCTTGCAGAAATCAGTTATTATGATTGTCTCAATGCTGGTTGCTGGGAACACAGAAATTAGGATTTGAGATGCTTCTTGTGAAATTTACCTTCTCAATTATTATTATTTCAATTACTATCTTTTTAGTTAGCTGATAATCTATAATTGTACAGATCAGATCAATAATGGAAGTAACTTTCACACAAAAAGATGTCAACCAACTAACATTAAAACTAATGTTGTTGCATCGCTTCACAGTTTCAAGATGCAGTTGACGTATTAATTTAGGTACACCGGATTGATCCGGACAACAAATGGGCCGGTTTATGAATTAATTCATCAACACATATCACCACAATGTTAAAGTACACATGGACTGACCTTGAAGCTGATGATGGCGATTCCCCTGAATTTTCCTGTGTCAGGAAACGTCATACAAAATAGTTCTGTTATAGTACCACAGCTCTCAAAATGACTCCTAATGTCATCCTCAGTCGAGTAATAAGGAATCCCTCCAACATATACTTTTGAAGCAGTGTCTGAGTTTTCCTGGCTGCAAGAACCATAAAGAAATAGCAGAAAACTATTAAATTCTGCGCATAATTGACCAAGTAATTTCCTTGAAAGACTGAATTCACATCATCAGTTAATTTATTTAAAGAACTTCTCAGCCTTCCGACCTGAAAATAATAGAAACTCCAAATCAAGCAACCTCAGATGCTAATTTAGATTAAGCACCAAAAGAAATTTCATGGACATGAAGCTTGAAGAGGACATATGAACATCAGGAGTCCCAAAAGAAATTTCTGTAAGGGATGTTGACCAGCAAGTAGCGTGACTTCAACTCAGCTTGTTTGACAGCTTAAACAAAGTTCCCAGCAGTGCAGACACCAACATCCCATGCAGTTCTGGAGTAAAAATAACGCCCTAAAGCACATCCCTCAACAATTTTCATACTCACTAAAACAAATCAAATTATCAAAGCTGGAACAAATACGACCAACCCATAGTGATTATAATGTTATAACTCAATGAAATACAATGCCGAAAATTTATCAAGAGGTTCAACAAAAACAGTACCTCTTAGCAACAGTTGCAGCTTCTGTCAATCCTGATTGTTCACTACCATACTCAATGGCTTTCTTCTCCTCTATCACACTCTTCGCCACCTGACCTTTCCCTTTACTCTTCTTCTTCTTCTTCTTTTTCTTCTTCTTCTTAGAGTTTTTGGCACCTTCTACGTTCTCTTTCGACTCAGGCACTCCTCCACTTGCCACTTCATCGATTCTCTTCCTCTTCTTATTTCTCAATCCATCTTTTTCTCCGCTCGCCTCCTTCACGTTATTCCCTGCCTTTTCCACTCCAATAGATTCATCCTTATTCTCATCATTTACCGGATTTTTCTCCGAGGACTCTGGTAGGCTGTTTCTTCGCTTCTCTCTCTTGGACAGCCTGGGTTTGTGAGTAGCTGAATCGATGAGCTCCTTGAGCGACGGCGGATTCGACGAATCGGCTGTTTTCTTACGCGACACGGACTCTGTTATGGAGTCCGACACAGATGCTCTCAGCTTCTGCTTCAGTTTCTTATTCGACAGAACCATCTTCTTCTTCCGTCGCCCTACTGAACGGCTCGGAATCGCAAAACCCTTGCTATGTCCCCTGTCAACGAAACGACGCCGTCAGGTTTGTTTTAGTTTTGTGAAAAATAATACATGGAAATATCATTAAGGATTGAGATTAATTTGAAACAAATTGTCAACAATTTTTGTGTACTACTACTGCTAAACAATGTTAGGTTATTAGACAATTCAAGTTTTTAAAATCTACTTTTCGATATGTATATATAGTTAAAACTTGATCGTTCTAATTATAAAATACTGTTTGGGTAGTGAATTTACTGATTAAAATTTTAATTTATAATCAAAAGGGAAGAAGTTCGTTCTCTCTCGAGGCACTTCTCACCGTTCATGTCATGTATCTTGAATATGGCTCTAATGAGCGGAAGATACATTGTAATCTCTTCCATGATAAAAATAATAAAATACTATCTTAAAAATAATACTTTTCACGAATTTAAAACGAATAATCGAGAATGCATAATCACTTGTTTAACTTAATGTCAAAGAAATAAAAAAATCGCAATAATATTTGAACTTTTCATACGTTTTAATTTTAGAAAATTGGAAAAATAAGAATAAATGGGAAGGAAATGAAAATTTTGTGAAAATTTTAAATAAAATAATTAAAAATGAATTTGTGAGAGCATGATCACATTAACATAATAAGAAGAAGGTGAGAAGAGGGGAAATTTTTCACCTTGAATAATACTTTAGGCTTTAAGTTTCAAAAAAAATATTAACTTTATATAGAAAACTAGCAAACTGTATAAAGTTATATTAACTTTATATTAACTTTATTAACAGTAGCGACACTGTATTTTTTATCTAACCACTATCAGAAGCAGTAGTTCGTACTAAGATTAAATGTAAGAAATTCTCTATCCCCTACTCTCTTATTATCCTCCGAAATCCTTCCTCCCTACTCGCTCGACTCCTCTAATCGCGCTACTTGTGTGCAGGTTGTCGTCAGCCGTATCATTTCCGAACTCATCCGTTACTAACCCCAGACAGATAAACATAAAACTCTAAGTTGTTAACCTTACCCCAAAATCTTGTGTTTTTTTGTAAATTGTAGATGATCTTATAGATTATTTAATGGCTCAAA
>OY787610.1:13966613-13993455 GCA_963678935.1 Umbilicus rupestris | reverse complement strand
TAACACTTTGTAATAGAATAGGCTGAGTCTGTGTGATCAGAGCTGTAGCATTCTGTTACTACATTGTGTTGAGTCATTGAGCAGATACACTAGTTTGTGTGATCATACTGAGCGGAGATTTTAGCTAAGACTATGTTCTTTTGTACTTATAAAGTACTTATATAAATACATATAAGTAAATATAAGTAAACATAAGTAAATATAAGTAAATATCAACACATATAAGTAAATATCAGTACATATAAATAAATATAAGTACATATAATTAAATATAAGTACTTTAGAAATACTTTAACTATTCATCATATCTTTCATCAACACATCATCACTATTCATCATATCTTTCATCAACACACCACCACTATTCATCACCACATCACCATCACCACAACAACCACCATTACAACAACACCACCACCACCACAACAACAACTATCACTATTCAGCATCTCTTTCATCAACACACCACCACCACTATTCATCATCACCACCACCATAACAACAACACCACCACCACCACCACAACAACCACCACTATTCATCATCTCTTTCAACAACACACCACCACCAATGTTCATCATCACCATCACCAACACCACCATCACTATTCATCATCTCTTTCATCAACACACCACCACCACCACCACTATTCATCATCTCTTTCATCCATACACCACCACCGCACTAACAACATCACCACCGACTAACAACATCACCATCGCTATTCATCATCTCTTTCATCCATACACCACTATTCACCCCACCACCACCATACCACCACCACCACTATTCATCATCTCTTTCATCAACACACCACCACCACTATTCATCACCACCACGACCACCACAACACCACCACCACTATTCATCATCTCTTTCATCAACACACCACCCCCACTATTCATCAACACAGCCACTATTCATCATCTCTTTCCTTATTTTAAGTTAGATTAAGTTAAATTAAGTTAAATTATTTTTTTATTGGTGTTGTGTTGTTTTTGTGGTGGTGGGTTGCTGTGGTTTTGGAATTATGATGGTAATGGTGGTGGTAGTGGTGTGGTGGTAATGATATTGTGGTGGTGGTTGTAATGTTGTGCTAATGATGGTGGTAGTGCTGTTGTGATGATGATGGTGGTGTTATGTTGTGGTAATGGTGGCGGTAGTGGAGTGGTGGTGTTGTTGGTGGAGTTAAGTTAAGTTAAGTTAAGTTAAGTTAAGTCAAGTCAAGTCAAGTCAAGTCAAGTCAAGTTAAGTTAAATTAAATTAAATTAAATTATTATTTTTTATTGGTGGTGTGTTGTTTTTATGGTGGTGGTGGTCGCGGCGGTGGTGGTAGTGGTGGGTTGTTGTGGTGGTGATGAATAGTAAATATAAGTAAAGTAATAAATTTAAGTACAAAATAAAAGTACCAAAGAACGCACCAAAGTTAGAAGTGGAGGTTGTTCTAGTATAGGCTTAGAATTGGAGCCTTTGTACTTTAACCGGGAATAGTGAAATCTTGGGGACTGAAGAGAAGTCCACCCCAGACGTAGACACTCACCGAATTGGGTTACCAAAGTGCTTGTGTTTTTCAGATTCGGTCTTAGCAAGATTATTCCGTATGTGTTCTAAGAGGATGTTATATCATCCTGCATGGTTCAAGACACCATCAGCACGTCGAAATTTCAATGTTAATGGAGTTCTTTAATTCTACTATTTTTAATTTGTCGTTCCTGCATGCTTGCCATTTATTGTGATGCTTTTTTCAAGAACAAAACTAAGTTAAGAACTAAAAAGATGATTGGGTCTGAGGTAATTAACCAGATTAAGTAGAATTAATATCGAAGCATGATATCTATATTGTTAGTACATGAATCGATAGGAAAGTTGGCATTATTTGTCTGAAAACCTTAGGCTTAAGAAATCGAAACTGTTGATAATCCGTGATTGGGCTACGTTCAAAAGTCTAGGTTAATTCAAACAATGATCCGTGATTGGACGGCCTGTCTGATATTATTGGGTTATTCCTATTACTCCATAATATAATTGGATTGTAAGAATTATTGAATGATTTGTGTTGTTAGACATGTGTGAAGTTTGATCTTAGACTCTTTCTATGATTAAATCAACCGTCTACTTTCAGCGTCATATGGATAATTAGCATAACTTTTCTCGATTTCTGTTAGGGCATATGCACGGAGGGGAATTTCAGCTCCTCTCGGTGACATGGCACAGGTGCTAGGGCTCAAAATTGTGCATCGGTACATGCTTGTTGAGCAGCTGCCTCAGCAGCTGCTGAGCACACCCAGATGCCATGGTACATCGATAATAAGCTCTGGGACAGGGGTTTCCCTTGACCATCTTTCACCCGTATTTTCTCCATTGGCATCCATCAGGGATCTGTAGGATTATAAAGTAGTCCATCATCTTGAATCTGTAAATATGTAATGTGTGTTTGCAGATGTTTAAAAACACCAAGCATATGCTCACCATGGGAGCTTCGTAACGGGCACGAACAGAGACACGGGGTCTCCTCATCGTAGCTTCTGCAGACTGTTGATCGAAATCAACGAAGAAGAACAAGGATGCGGTGGAGGCAAGCAGGCGGTGTTCGTGTTTGATTTCGAGATGGTGAGTGTGGATTTGTGTGAAGTGGAGTTGAAGGAGGAAGGAAGGAACGTCGGGTCGTCGTGTGGGAGAGGATGCGGAGGAGATGGATTGGTGGAGTGTGGACGAGAAGAAGAGGACATGGGTGCAGATTTTGTTCTATTTGTTGTTTGTAATTTTGTTGGATTGTGTTGCTTCAATTCAATACTTGTTGTTTGTACTTTTATTTTGCAATGAATACATGTCTTGGAACGGTCATATTTTATTCTAATTGAAAGTTCTGTAGTGAACAAGTGGGGTTGCAACAGCCATATTTCGTTCTGCAATTAACACATAGGCTTGCAAAGGCTATATTTGGTTATGCAATTAAAACATAGGGTTGCAATGGCTAAAAATAATCTTTAAAAAATGTCTATAAATACACAATTCTTTTACTCATAAATCACACAAATTCATCTCTTTACTTCTTAATATTCTTACAAACTTCAAAGTTTCATTGACATAAAATGTCTCATTCTTGGTCCATGGCCGAAGATGTTCAATTGTGTGTCTCATACTGTCGGCACTCTGTTGATCCAATTTCTGGCAACAAGCAAAAGATTGATAAGCTACGAGAAAAATTTTGCGTGGATTTTCACAACAATTGGGTGTCGAATGCCAACCAATCCATGAAGGAATTGAGATCGCTAGTGTCATTTGCTTCTCGATTTTGCAAATTGAAGGCAAACTTGGTTTATTGGGGGTCTTGTATTTCTTACGCACAAAGAAATAAGGAATCTGGATGCAATTCACAAGACGAGGTATGTATATATACATTTAAATTGATGTATAAAATTGTATTTTAAAATTATAACGTTTATTTATTTAATTGATATATAAGAAAAGCGCAGATTATGTACATCTCAAAGAAGAAGAAGGAATTCATACATTTTCCATGTTAGGAAGTATTATGTGATCATCAAACTTTTGCTCATGTTGAGAGTAATACTCCGCCATGTTACACATACGAAACGGTTGCTCCTTCTACTAATGAGGAGGTGTGCCCAAATGTGAGTACTGAAGATCTGAATTTTTCTACTCCTGAAAATAATCTCAGATTAAGTCCAGTCAGACCTCCTGAAGTAAAAGTGACCAAAGAAGCAAAAAGAAAAGGTAAGCAAGTCGAGAATAAACACCGAGATGATGCTTTGGAAATGATGGCAACTAATCAGACAAATTATATAGAGTGGCAAAAGAAAAAAGGTGATGAAGAATTAACAATTCAAAAAGAAGCTATGCGGATGAAGAGGATGGATGACGAGAAAAAAAATCATGGAGTTTTTGCAAGAGAAAAGCATTGATCATGCAACAATATGATGACGATGATGGGCAAGGGACTTCAGCAGGATTTGATAATTGTCATCGTCCTAATCGTAATCTTAATTTCGACGAGTAGAATAAATTTGTCATATTCAAGTATGAATAATGGACTTAAAAATAAATATTTTTAATTAATAAATTGTGCAAGAAGGTGCTAAATTTTTAAACTGGTGCATAAACTGCATATTGAGGAGGTGCTACTTATCAAGGATTTAGCACCTCCTCCACACTTGGGAGGTGCTGAGGGTGCATATGCTTTTAGAAGTAACTAAACACATTATTTGATAGCCAATATATATGCATGCCTGTTCCTAGGATCAACTCTTTGCTTACAAAGATTTATAAATTATTTTTGACTGCAGCTTAACCCCTAAAGTATACACTTGACAACTAAAAATGGTTAAAAATAGGCTTGTCAAAATGGCGCCGTTTTTGGGAGCAATGGATTACTATGTTATTAGTTTAAATTGTGCTAGAGTCTAGACTATTCTTGTAAATTTTTTTATTTTTTTATTTATATATTTTTATTTTTTAAAATTTTATCTTTCACTAATCACCTGTTTATCAAATTGCGAGGATGCATTCATACAATCAACAAGGCATGCATGCAATTGGAGGAAACTCATGAGACGAGCAACACTTTTTGACACCTTAATATGCTCCATCTTAGAGCAATGATCGACATCTCTTTGTGGATGAACCAAATTCTTATTGTGTAGAGTATGATTACAACACACAATCATGTAAGCAAAATTGGGAAAGCAACCATCATCCACTGATGGGAGAGTGATGGGGTGTATTTATACGACTCGCTAAACCTTTTAAACCCAACTATTTCGGCATGTTTTTATGTGAACAGTTACTTCTTAGTGTTGTTTGCATTTCAGGTGTTCGGAATATATGAAAAGAGACTTGCGACTCAAAACGGTGTTTTTAGGGAGAAAATCGACGTTGACGGAAATGGGTGCGCATCGCAGTGAGTTCGGCGCCATTAGACAACATTAGCACCGCGCGCCGCAACTTAATGTCTTCTCCGGGCTCGCGACCTAATGTCTTCTTGGGGCGCGGTCAGTTTATGATGACGTTAGCAATCGGGCCCGTGGCCCGAAATCAATTTTAGAGCCCGATCTCAATTAGGGTTTCGGAGAGAGGAGACAGCAGCCGAAACGACAGAGGTTTGGAACAGAGTCGGACGGACGGAATTTTGGAGTTTTTTTTGTTTACATAAACAGTATTTCCAGTGTGAACAGTGGATTCCGACATGAATAGTGGATTCTGGCGTGAACAGTGATTTCGAACAGTTTTATTATTCTTTTCAGTTTAATGTATTTTTCAGTATTGACTATGAGTAGCTAAATTTCTGTTTCAGTTTAGGATTTTCAATTGGTGACATACACGTTTGAGACTTGGATTTAATGCATGTTTCTATTTAATCGTATATCTGGATCTTGAATCGCATGAATTGTATTTTGTGGTTAGCGTATACTTTGTCGTGAAACTATCCGCTCATCAATTCTAATTATTAACTCCTGTCGAAACTTTGTCGTGGAAGCAAGTAGTAAAATCCAGGTCTAGTATCACCTTTGTCGGGATACTTTAGGCTATTACCTTTGTCGGAGTGACCAAACGTTTGAATAGGATCGTATCCTTAGAAGTCGATGATAACAGTCTCTATTGAATTCCCTGAGCTGAATATTTCTCTCGATTGACATTCACACTTTTCTTACATTCGTTTTTGCGACCATTTACTTAAACCCCCTTTAGTTCAGTATTTACAGGAAATCGCTTCACAGTCAGTTCTCTTGGGTTCGACCCTTGCTTGCCGCTACACTAGCTAAAAGCTTGGAGATATAAATACAAGTTTGGCGCTCACAACGACGCGCGTCAAATTTTGGCGCCATTGCCGGGGAGCTGCTACAATGAAGAGTTTCTTTTCTTTTTCTTTTTATATTTAGTTTTCGATTATTTTTTGTGTTATTTTTGTGTTGCGGTAAATTGCTCTTTCTAGCATGTCGCACGCAGGTAGTGTTAATGGTGATGGCCGCCAAAACAACGAACAAAATCAGGTCAACAACAACAACCGTCCTTTACCTCCATCAGGAAATCAGGATGAACAAATTCCGCCATTCTACGAAGAGCCTGAACGCGTGTTTAGAGCACGCCAGATGGATCTTCGTGAAAGAGAATTTATGGCTAGGGATGCAGAGGCACGAGCAGAAGGTTTCAATGAGCCTAACCCACCGCCTCCGCCTCAGCAATATGTGCAGCAGCAGCCTTACGGGCATCAGCCATACAGGCGTGCCTACAGAACCGGAACCAACAATGAGAGAGCTGTCTGGACCAAACTTCAATGAGCAGCCATGGTGTATCAATATTGATCCAGAAGAAGACGACTTTGAGATAAAGACTGCTGTGGTACATCACTTACCTTAATTTGGAGGATTACCGAGAGAGGTTGCAATGAGGCATTTACAAGAGTTCACCGGAATTTGCCAAACATTGAGACCATATGCAGCTTCGGAGGACACGTTTAAGCTACGAGTATTTCCTTTGAGTTTAACTGACCTAGCAAAATAATGGTTTTTGTCTTTGCCTTCAGGTAGCATTCGCACATGGGATCAAATGCAAAGGAAATTCCTCGACAAATATTACCCTCCGGCTAAAGCGACTCAAGTGAGGAGAGAGCTGTCAACGATCAAACAAGGACCAAGCGAGTCGATGTACGACTATTTGGAGCGCTTTAATTCATTGGAACAGAGTTGCTGCAATCTTGGGGTGCTAGCTAGGATGGTAGTGGAATATTTGCTAGATGGACTCAGACCTTTAGAGAGGATGATATTGGATGCCGCAACTGGTGGCACAGTGCTGAACTTGACACCGTCTAAGGTACGTAATTTGATTATTGAGATCGCTGAGAGTGCTCGTTTCAGGGAAGAGACCAGTCGAAGGGATGACACCAGCAGAGCAAGGAACGTTTCACAGGTGTATTCCAACACCAATCAGATGGCCAATGAAATCAAGGAGCTCAAGGAAATGATGCTGAGTATGATGGGTGGGCAGGACTTCAACAACACGCAGGCCCCGAGACAATTTGGACTTGCTGCGAATGGTTTCAACTAGAGAAACGAAGGAGGATTCTACCAGCAAGGGTAGAACCAGCAGAATCAAATGCAGAATCAGCACCAGCAGCAGAACCAAGGGCAACCACAGCCGCAGCAACAACAAGCACAGCCTTACCGCCCTCCATTTCAACAGCAAGAGAAGTATAACAACAGTGCTGATCAGTATCAACAAAGGAAGAACTATAATCAGCCAGGTCAGAGTAACCCGCTCACCGTTAATGATTTGGCAGTGAATCTTCAACAATTCCAAGCGAAGACGGACGGTTCCATTTCTGAATCGTCAAAGCAAATGTCACAGTTGATCACGGTCGTTAATGAGCTGAAAAATGACCAGGGCAAATTACCATCTCAAACGGTTCCTAACCCGACGGCGAATGTTAGCGCAATTACCTTGAGGCGAGGACGGGAGCTGAAGGATGCAAATGAGGCGAGAAAGCAAACGAAGTCAGGGGATACGGCACTAGATAAGGACATTACTCTGGCGCGCGACGGTTTAAAGTCTTCACCGGGCGCGCCATCAATGTATGAAGAGGACGCGGTCAACACAAAGAACGCGCCCCAAGAGAACATTATTCCTGCGCTAGAGGAGAACATTAACTCTCAGCGCGGCGACATAATGTCTTCTCCCGGTGCGGTACTCCCTGACTTAAATTCTGAATTTTGCCGTTCTGACCCACTTCTCCCATTGCCTATGCAGGGATCACATCCTAGGGAGGATCCAGCAGCATCTAAAAATTTATTGGAGCTATTCAGCAGAGTTGGGATCACAACCCCACTCCTCGACGCAATAAGGCGGATGCCGAAATATGCAAAGGCCCTTAAGAAATTGTGCACTAACCGAGGAAGAGAACTAAAACCTAAGCAGGAGCACAACTCAGCCATTCTTCAGTGTAAGGTAGCACCAAAACGGAAGGATCTAGGTACATTTGCATTTTCATGCATCATTGGTAAAATTAAAATCGATAATTGCATGTTGGATTTGGGTGCATCCGTAAATGTGTTGCCTTACTCTTTATATCAAACATTGCGTATTGGTCCTCTGAAACCCACTGACTTGATTCTTCAACTAGCGAACAGATCATATAGTAAGCCAGAAGGTATAGTTGTTGACGTATTAGTACACACAGGAAAGCTTGCATTCCTTGCAGATTTTTACGTCATGAAAATGGAGGGTGATGCAATAGACACTTCACCCGTCTTACTAGAGACACCCTTCATGGTGACCGCGATGACGAAGATCGATACATTCACGGGGGATCTCTCCATGGAGGTAGACGGGGAAGCAATTCATTTTAACATGTATAAATCTATGCAGCACCCACCTAGCATTGTAGGAATACATGCGGTGGACGTCATTGAGGATGCGGTGCTTGAGTCAGATATGCACCGTGAGGAAGGCATCCAACCTCATAAAATAAAAACCGATGTAATTCGTGGATTGCCTTGTCCTGACCAGCGAGGTATCATGTCTTTCCTTGATTATGCTGGATTTTATCGCAAATTTGTTAGATTTCCTCGTAGGTTTGTTAAAGACTTTTTGGAGACGGCATCGCCATTGTCTCATTTGTTCCTTTTGGAGAGGATGTCCCACCGGATAAGGAGCTCGAGTTAGATGAGCCGGTAAACACCTAAGAAAGAGAGGTACCGTCGAGCCAATGACGTAAAACAAAGGCGCTTTGCGGGAGGCAACCCGATGTTTTTTTTCTTTTTCTTCTTTCCATTTTAATTCTTAGTGTGTGTCTACTTGTTGTTTCATAGAGTCTTCCCTTTAGAATGCCATTAGGGATTGAATTGTTTGGAGGCGATTTGGGGGGTATCTCAGGAGGTACCGCGTCCCCAAGCAACATTACGTACCACGCCAGACACATACATTATCTTACGTAATGTCTACAGGTGGCGCGCGAGTAATGTTGGCTCGAGGTGCGGACCGTATTTAGCAGGCCTCGTTTCAACCCTACAAGAGTCGGGGAGCGCCTCATAACCCCGCTCTCTCACCTCTCACGCCAGCCAACACTCCAGGTCCAAAACCTTGTTTTTCACTCCATTCTTATGACGGTTCTACTTGCTTAAACATTCCAGGTACTCCTTAACTCTATCTTATACCCAATTGATGCAATATTCAACTGGATCTCAAGTTTTGGGAGTTTTAGGATTTATGCTTGATCTGCAATTTTGGGCGAAATTGGATGTATTTATTGATTGCAGGTTACTCATACATGTTCTGGGGTGCTAGGTTTTCGATTTAGGGTGTTAATTTTGAGTATTCGGGGTCAAAATAGATTAAGGTTCATGGTTGTTCTTCGTTTGAATCTGCAAAAATTGCGCGCCAGCTTAGTACACTATGCCTGCGCCCACTGTTAACATTAGTGCCACGCCAAATGAATACATTAAGGCGTTGACCACATACTTAATGTCTTCGTCTGGCGCGCAACCTCCTGACTTGCGTTAACTAACATCCTATACGCACTTATTTCGAATTTTTTTTTTTTTTTGCAGAATTGCACCAAACAGAGACCCTACATTCGAGGAACTTTACGAACAGATCTCTCGGAAGCAGTGCGGTGCTAGTACTTTTGTCGACGAAGAATTCCTACGGGCTAGCGGTCTATACGATCGCGTATTACAGTTGCTCACAAGAGCTGGCTGGCCTGGACTCTTGACCATCCATTCAGAGACGGACGTAGAGGACGTCCGAGAGTTTCTGGCGTCATTTAACTATTTGGGCCGCGCAGACAATCTCAGTATCCGGTACAGGCACCGCGGCCAGTATTATATCACTCACCCACCACAGTTGCGTGATTTATTTGGATGGCAGATAGATATCTGCAACTGGGCGATGCATGAGTCCCGATTTTATCATACTTGGCTCGACCTCTCTTCGGATGCGATGCCGTACAGCCCTAGCGCCAGCAAGGCGCGTACTCTTCGTGAGCCGGCCTATTTTTATCTCCAGAAGCTCCTCTCCGGGTCAGTCTTCGGACAAGACAATGGGGGCGACAAATTGCCCTCGTACGAGATGCGTGTGTTACATTGTTGCCATCATTAGTTAGCTCTCGATTTTGTTGATGTGCTAGGCAAGTTCTGGAGGAGGAGATTGTCGTGTGGAGATATATATTGCGGAGGGCTTATCACCTATATGTTGCGCCGCCTACATGGTCAGTCGGTTTTGGACTTGCACCATCTTATCCCGCCGACGTTTCAAACGCGGGAGGCTTTTGTAGGGATGCGGGCTATCACGACTCGTCTGTGGCGGCCTGATCAGTTTACCTGGACTTATCATTTGGATCAGAGGTTCCATGAGCCGCTACCGACGGACAGGCACCGCAGTCAGCCAGCAGCGACAGCGCAGACTGAGTCGTCAGCTGCCGGCTCCAGGAGAGCCGCGCATAGGAGAGCACCCAGAGATGGTGAGCAGCCACCACCAGCCTTCGCCCAGTCACAGTTGGACGTAGCGTTCAACGCCTATAGGGTGTTGGATTATTTCTTGCCGCCTGGGACGCAGCCAGTACCAGCACCACCAGGGTGGGTTCCAGGGCAGCCGATCCCTCCGGAGTACGTGATTGCACGGGCGTCTCCCTCATCCCCCAGCGGATCCACAGACGGCTCTGCCGAGTTCTAGAGGAGTTTATGTTTTCTTTCTTCTTTATTTCTTTCTTTGTCATTTTTGTTATTTGGTTGTGTTGCATGACCCGCCCTTGAGCATAAGTCGATCCGTGAGGACACGGCTATGTGCAACAGTGTGGGGTGGGGTAGTAGAGTCTGTTGTCAGCACGTTTATCTTTATTAGCATGCATTAGTATTAGCTAGGGCACGTTTTTTTTCTTCAGATTTGTGTATGCTACGATGAAGACACTGTGATTTTATGAGATGATGTTTGATGCTATGAGGTTTTGATATGTATGATTTACATGATTTCTAAAATTTTGTGATGCGAGTTACGTGATGTTATATGTGCTTTTTAGTTGAGATATTATAGGATGTGGAGTTGATAGAAAGTGTCCTAGAGGGACTTGACAAACATTCAAAGGTTCGAGGGATTAGTCGCGTAGCGCACGGAGTTTGTGGAGGTTGGCGCTTTAAGTTATGAGGGATGAGACTTTCACTCCATCATTGCAGTGTTTATGCAATGGTGGGACGGGAAAACAAACCGTCCTATCTCTAGTCCTAGTAACCGGGAATGGGTGGGTAACCCCTATCCTGCCTCGCGCTGAAAGGATGATGATGAGAAAGAGTGGGACGCGCTCCATATGCTGCTATTCGAAAGCGATGATTGGAACATTTCAAAGAAAAAAAGGGGGACAAGCAATTCACATTGGAGAGCAAAGCTCAAAAGGAAAATTCAGTCAAATGTGAAAGAGAAAAAAAATTCAGAAAAACAATCGAGTTGAATGAAGTCTTCGGACCAAACAAAACAAGAAAGTTTCAAAAGCTTTCCTACCAAAAAGAAAAAGAAAAGTTGAGTTCCTCGTAGCTTGAATTTCTCACGTGCCAGAGAAAGCGAAATCAGTGTATGCGCATGACTATGACCTCGAGCTGAAGAATGGAGTCACGAGTCTAAAGAGGACTATCTCCCAGTCATCCATTGAATTCCATCTTGACTTCTCAGGTAACATGTATCATTACTGTTTCTAGTTGATCATTATTGAAGAATGAATGTGAGCATATGTTAATGAACTGATTAGTGAGGACATCTCGGGTAAATTCAGTGTTTAGTCATTGGCATGTTAGAATTGCTTTGATGTCGCGAGTCTTGTTTTCGTTCTTTGTTCGGGACGAACAAGTTTAAGTGTGGGGTGGTTTGATGGGGCATATTTATACGACTCGCTAAACCGTTTAAACGCAACTATTTCGGCATGTTTTTATGTGAACAGTTACTTCTTAGTGTTGTTTGCATTTCAGGTGTTCGGAATACATGAAAAGATTCTTGCGACTCAAAACAGTGTTTTTAGGGAGAAAATTGACGTTGACGGAAATGGGTGCGCATCGCAGTGAGTTCGACGCCATTAGACAACATTAGCACCTCTCGCCGCAACTTAATGTCTTCTCCGGGCGCGCGACTTAATGTCTTCTTGGGGCGCGGTCAGCTTATGATGACGTCAGCAATCGGGCCCGCGACCCGAAATAAATATTTAGAGCCCGATCTCAATTAGGGTTTCGGAGAGAGGAGACCGCAGCCGGGACGACAGAGGTTTGGAACAGAGACGGATGGACGGAATTTTGGAGTTTTTGCGAGAACAGTGTTTCCGGCGTGAACAGTGGATTCCTGCGTGAACAGTGATTTCGAACAGTTTTATTATTCTTTTCAGTTTTATTTTTCAGTATTGACTATGAGTCGCTAAATTTCTGTTTCAGTTTAGGATTTTCAATTGGTGACATACACGTTTGAGACTTGGATTTAATGCATGTTTCTATTTAATCGTACCTCTGGATCTTGAATCGCATGAATTGTATTTTGTGGTTAGCGTATACTTTGTCGTGAAATTATCCGCTCATCAATTCTAATTATTAACTCTTGTCGAAACTTTGTTGTGGAAGCAAGTAGTAAAATCCAGGTCTAGGATCACCTTTGTCGGGATACTTTAGGTTATTACCTTTGTCGGAGTGACCAAACGTTTGAATAGGATCGTATCTTTAGAAGTTGATGATAAAAGTCACTATTGAATTCCCTGAGCTGAATATTTCTCTCGATTGACATTCACACTTTTCTTACATTCGTTTTTGCGACCATTTACTTAAACCCCCTTTGGTTTAATATTTACAGGAAATTGCTTCACAGTCAGTTCTCTTGGGTTCGACCCTTGCTTGCCGCTACACTAGCTAAAAGCTTGGAGATATAAATACAAGTTTGGCGCGCACAACGACGCGCGTCAGAGAGCACTACTATGAAGTTGCACAGTATTACGAATGTCCACCATAAGTTTCATTAATGGAAAGACTCATTGTGAGTACAGAAGAGATGGTAAAAAGGGGTGAAGAACTTCACCATGGATGCATAGAGAATTTTGCATTAATACCTCTAAGTGCTAATAGGGAATTCATGGATGTGGACATCAAGATGGAAGTGGTCAGCTACCAAGAAGTTCAAGTTTGTAAAGCGCCCACCCCTTCATCTTTATTTCAAAGCCAAAATCAGCAGACAAGACTTAAAAACACTGGGACATCAAGTGTGGAGTCCATGCTCGCTGATTTTCTGGCCCAACAAAACAAGCGTTCTCAAGAAACAAACGCAAAACTCGCCAACTTGACAAAGTCAGTGGAGCAGCTCACTATTTAGAACAGTATATTGGAAACTCAAATTGCACAACAAGCAAGCTTAGCGGTAGAAGAAATGGGCAGACTGCCTTCACAACCTAATATAATAGATGTTCAAGTTTATTATGAGTGCATGGATGATTACTTATGTACTGAAGAAGTGATGGTCTTGGAACAAGAAAATGCCTCCCCTATGTGTGATTCTGAAGATGAAAAGTACACAGGCTTAGTTGATGGATTTTTGAATTCATCTAAATAATATCCTTACATCCATATGAAGGTGATAGTGAAGAGAGTTTCAGATATATTGGCACCCGAGTTACTAGTTGAAGAGTTCATGAGAAGCATGCCAATTGGATACGGAGCATATAGTGAAGACGTATATCTTCTTGCACCATTGTCGGATAAATTTCTAAGGTTCTTGCCATATTTCTTGAAACTGCCGAGAAGAAGCTCCTACAATCCCTTGGTTCTCAAGAGCCTAATATTTATAAAGGGATTGGACTGTCAATTCAACGTCCATATAGCACTTGATGGACATAAATTAAAATGGAATTTTAAGGTGGATTGACACGTTTGAGCATTGAAAGCCCCGCGAGAAGAGATTCTGGCAAAGGACTTCTCGCGAGTGATTTCTATTGGCCGTTTCTGAGTCTTGCCAAAACGTTAAACTAAGCCTTTTTGGGAAGTAACCCGCATTGTATGTTTAGGATCTTAATTGGTAGTTAAAGCTTAGTTTAATATTAATTCTGCTATTTCCACTACATTGCACAATAGGACATGATGTGTGACTTATATGCTCTCAACTTAAGTGAGGAATGTTTGTTTTGATATTATCCCTTAGGGTCTAAGCCTGCTCTTAAGTGTGGAGTGTTTTGAGAGCATATAGTCACTCCCTCATAGTCATGTAGTGCATTTTAGTTAAATTGATAAACATATTAGTTTAGGAAACTAGTGCGCTCAAATTATCTATGACTTATTGTTAGCTTTCTCATGCTTTATGAGCTATGCCAGTTATCTTTTCATCATATTTGAGTTTGTGTTTAGAACCTGAAATAGTTTGTACGAGTGCGTATTCTTTCGAGTTAATATTATTACTATCTTTTGTCTGTCATGTGTCCTACACACTTTTGAAAACATGTTTTGACCTTGGTACTGATAGGCATCGGTCTTAAAAAATAATCATTTTGAAAACTTAAGCATTGTTTGTGATTTTCGGTGACTTCAGTTCTCTTATCATGTATTCTCGTGCATGTTTTTACTCACACACACCCGCCTCCACTTTTTATACTTTGTCAAGCTTTAAGTGCGGAGTCCCTCGAACGAGAGTGACAAAAAGAAAGTAAAAAAAGGGCGCAAATAGACCCCAACAAAAAAATTTCAAAAAGACAATTTTATTATAAATAGAAATCCAAAGGCCTATAATTAGCATTCTGGACCTGAGAAAAATTGAACCTAATTCTTGAAGAGACGAAACTCCAAGAAAATTAAAGATCGGAGACTCGGCTTCGTAGAGAAGATTTCTTCTCTACCTTCTGTTTCTTTATCTTTGTTCTATTATATATATGTATTTTAGTTTTATTACAATGAGTAGTGAGTAGTCGTTTTATTTAGGTTAAAAACAAAAAAGATGACTGAATCTGAAGTAATTAACCGAATTAAGTAGAATTCATATCGAAGCATGGTAGCTATATTGTTAATATATGAATCGATAGAGAAGTTGACATTAATTGTCTGAAAACCCTAGGCTTAATAAATTAAAACTGTTGATAATCTGTGATTGGGCGGCATTCAACAATCTAGATTAATTCACAATGATCCGTGATTGGATGACTTGAATGATGTTATTAAGCTATTTCCATTACTCAATTGTATAATCGAATTGTTTGGATTATTACATAATTTGTGTGTTGGGACGACTAAAATTTGATTCTAGAAATTTAATTTTATTTGCATAATCGTGTTCTTACGTGAGAATTACTTAATTAGAGAATTATAATTTTTTTTATTAAAATAGTTAAATGAATGCACTATCTTACATAATATACACACGCATTTACACCTTAAATCCACCGTTGATCCCTGAATTAAAAATACGCTTGTCCGACATCTAGCGGAGAGATTCGTCCCAACTTTTACTATGAAAATCAGACCAACAATCACACAACAAGAGTTCTAATCGACTACAACCAACATCTAATTAACTAGACTAACTTAGCTACGAACAGAAGAGAAGCCTCCTTTCAAGGCAACGATCAACAAGTTCTTGGTGATCAATATTGCTTCTTCCACACGAGCAGCCTTGACCAGCTCCCTGACCGTTGATGCCTCTGCTTCAACCGCAACTCGTTGTTTCTCCAAAACAGCTTGAATCTCTCTAAGGATTTGAACTCTCCTTCTTCGCCGCTTCGTCGTCTTACTCTTGTCTCTCTCCTCTTTTCTTTTTCTGTTTTTGTTAAGTTGAAACCTAGCAAGTTTCAAACCTTGCTTTTGTATCTCGGGCAGCCCGCCCAAAGCCTCCGAGCCCAATTCCAAAATAGTACAAACCAGACTAAATTTAAAACTTGCTGAAGTGGATGACTTGAGCATAACAGACTAAAGATGACCAAAATTCAATATTTTAAAAAAAGTAACAAAATATGAAATAGCATGAAAAGTGATACTTTATTTTATTTTTTTTGGAGAAGAGGAAGGAAGGGGGTAGAAAATTGAATTTAATGGATAGGAGGAGGTCATTCGTGGTCATCATCAATTCCATTAGAAGAAGATAAGGCTAAATCCCTCACCATATCTGATCAGCCAAAATCCATCAACGACGACGCGAAGTCGACGACAATGGCGCCGGCGCTGTACCGCTCCTCCTTGCTCGACTCTCTGCCTCAGGTAAGGTATCAATCCACATTTCTCTCTGGCCATCATTTCATTTCAGTTTTCAATTTCAGAATGCTTCACTTTTTTTCCTGATTCTAGTTAGAACTACACAAGCGAAGCCCATCCCTAATCTGTACAAGAAACAATTCCTTTGCTATCAAGGCTCAGCTGCCCCCAGCACCTTCATCTACTGGTATTCATTCAATATGTGTATGCAAGTTGTTCATCTTAGGTATTGGGTTGCATTATCAGCATTGAACATTTAGGCATAATTTTAACCCTAGTATGATAATCCATCTCAGGTACAACTGGTAGGCGAAATGTGGTTCAAATAGGTGCTATTATCTCTTGGGTTTCCATTTTGTCCCCGGTTCTACCGTCGTGTAAGCATCCCTTTACCCCATTTTCCCACTAAGTGAAGCTCTCCTTCAAATCGGAGAATAATTGATGGTATCCTAAAATACTTTGTTGTTGATATGCTCAGTTGCAGCACAGTCCAAGAAGGAATTTCTGCCAGTTCTTGATCAGACAGATGGTTATGAGTTTCTTTATCCTTTTGGGTGGCAGGTGTGTGTTGCGACTACAATTCACTTGCGATTGTTGTGTTTGTGGACGTTGTTAGGGTTGAAATATAGGCGATGAAGGAAAAAAAATGGCATTTGACTATGCTGCTTTTATGCTGTCAGGAAATAGCCATTTCCGGCCAGGACAAGGTTTTCAAGGATGTCATAGAGCCATTGGAAAGTGTTAGCGTGACTGTTTTCCCAACCACTAAGCAAGAAGTTCGAGAACTTGGCCCCCCTAAAGAGGTTTAGCCTTCTAGAGCACTTTGTTGCCTGCAACAAGCAGACGAGCAATTCCTCTGCATCCATCTAACATGACTTTTAATGACGTTTAGGTAGCTGAAGCTTTAATAAAAAGAGTGCTGGCTCCTCCTACGCAGAAGACAAAGCTGATCGAGGCAAAAGAGGTATTTTCTTGTGTCATTATAGAAAACACATTTAAACTGTATTTTCTTTTCCTATATTTCATCTATTTTGATATCCTGAGACATTTAGGGCAGAGAGAAATCTATGAAACACAAGGAATGTGAAATCGGCCAGCATTCCATGCCCATTAACATGCCATGAATATTGAAAAGAACAATATAATCAAACTTAGGCAATGTATTTTTATCGTGATGTCGTCGCATATGTAGATAATTTTGTGAAATAGTATTATATTCAATGATATGTTCCTGGGAAATAAATTACTAATAAAACTAGCACAATAAAATAGGAGTAGAGACGAGAAATCCCCGAAGAACCCCACGAAGAGAGAAGGCATGACTTTTCCCAACATAAACCCTAAACTTACCTTAAACTTATGCTTTCTCCAAATGAATCGGATCATGAGCCGTTCGATCCCGATCATCCATTGATGGTCAAGAAGCATTATTATTAGGCTGCGCTGATTGACTGAGCACTTTTTCCTCGAATGGCCACATTGGATCGACAGAGGAGACTTGGCCTGCGTTCCAGCTTAATATTCAAGCTTCCCTTGAATAAAGAAAAACCAGTTTGCTATCAAGGGAGCAGATGTTTAAAATGAGAGATGTTGTTATGTGACTACGTTTCATGCCCTCCCCTTCGCACCTTCTTTTATAGTAGAAGATTGGGCAGTCCAGGTGGTGTCATAATGTCCTCTTAAAGACATCAAAATGAATGTTCTAAATGAACTTGAACTCACATTGAGGTTCCTTCATTTCACAAGGTCGAAACCAATTTCAATACTCTTGACATATGAATAGATCTGTGACATGGTCATTATTAAGGCTAGTTAATCAACTTTTCCATGTTATTGGAAGGGCAATAGGTCGCAAACAAAATGTCATGTTCATAACGAAGATAAATCCTTGATGTCTTCTAAGAAAATAAAGAAGACATTTCATTTGATCAAAGTAAAATTTAAAGACTCTTCATAATTTTGAGCATTTTATTTTGTTCATTTTTATTCAGTTTTGATATATAAGTAATTGATTTTGTTATTTTCATTAAAAAATTCAAATCAAATTAAACACTTTCATTGAGAGATATATAACGTACTCATCGCACCATATTTTTTTGACACTTAATACACCAATTTTGGTACGATAATTTTGGTTTGGTGGATACATTTGACAGCATGAAATTGACGGGAGACCTTACTACACATTTGAGTTCGTGGCTGAAGCGCCAAATTACACACGGCATGCCCTTAGTGTTATCACTGTGGGAAAAGGTGAGAGCTAAGTACTAGCTAGATTCATTAAAAATAGTTTACTGATGTATGAGTGTAACAGGTAAATTCTACACCTTGACGACTGGAGCTAATGAGAGGAGATGGGGGAAGATGAAAGACAAATTACATACAGTTGTTGATTCATTCAAACTATCCAAATTTTGATGTGCCATTATATGTTGAGCCCTCTTCTCCTCTTTACTTTATGATAAATCCACACAACAAACCTTTAATTCATGTATTTTAATCCCTCAAAACATCTATCTAAAAGTTGAAAGGACACGTCATTTCATGCCCACCAAGTTCGGTCCAATTTTATCCTTTATCCCACATCGGCACAAGGATTGAGTTCCATTTCGGAGATCTGATACAAGTACAGTCTCCAGACCTGGCAGTGAAGGTTGCCTTAAACTAATGAGTAAGGAAAACAAAGCGAGTGGTGGGAGCCGCTCGCCGCGCTTGTAACACAGTTTGCGCAGCAATTTTTGGAGGGGTTATAGGCTGGCCGAGCGTTGACGCTGCTTACTTTGCAGAACTCGCTCGAGCGGGCCTCCCAAACCCAACCAACACATGCCCCAAAATATTTATATACTTTCCTTCGCAGAGGAAATTGTTTCTGAAATTAACTGCAGATAATTTCTTGGTTGAGAACGACGAAATCCTCCGCACTTAACTGTGTTCTCTGAAAGCTGCTGTAGGTAATCATTGAGTTTTCAGCGGATTAAGGGCTTGGACTGTGAGGGTTGGTTGTTGGCTATCTGGATAACTGACTCTTGAACAATCTTCTTCATCAGGTGATCTATCAATTAAGCATTTGAAAGTCAATGCTGATGATCGAGGGTAATTGGTTGTATAAATAAGCCTCTAATTGGCTTATCTTTGACAATTAACAAAGTTAGGTTCAGTTTGCTCTTCTTATGAAGCAGAGCCGCGCGATACGATACAGCGTAGTTGCATCTTTTTACAACTTCTTTTTTCTGTTTCTATATGCCATTGGAGTAAGTATAGTAAAAGATCCAGTCGCAGTTGCCAAGGTGAAAATTGTATGCTAGCATCTTGGTAAATTGTATTTCCATTGCAGTCGGTGGTTGCTATGTGATTCCTGAATTCTAATCCCAGTTCGTTGTTTGCTGCTAAATCAGCTACAATTTTCGTAAAATAGACTTATTACAACTGAATTAGTTCCACATTTCCAGTGTGCTAAATTGGGTGTTTACACATACTGAACCAGGTGTCATGTGTGGATTATCTGGGTTGCTCGACTCTTTGAGTTGATTACACAGGAACATTATATGCTATACACTTGTATGATGTTGATAGGCATTGGTCGTCTTCTAGCTGAATGGGAGATGAATCTTCTTAACTTGCGCTGGCAGCACCGAAAAAACTTTTCTTTGAAATTTTCTGAGTGGGAAATGCACAAACTATCTTCATCTCCTCCTCACTTACATGTCTAAAAGGAGTGGTAGCGATGGATCCTCAGACTTGGTAAACTTGATCATTATCCACAGTGGTTGGCTTATACTCAGAGACATCACTTAGAGATAGAGGGTCATTCTGACTCTACCACTCTTATCACATCCTTGTTAGACATCTCATCTAGTCAAATCCAGAACAGTGGAAAACCCAAGGACAATCATGGCTTTCATTACTTTTGTGTAAATCTCTTAGCCAATTCTCTGACAAATGTGCCACTGAACACCTTCACGGCCCTCTTTCTGAAAAAAGCTACTGATTTGCATGATTCTTTTTTGACATACCAAATGCAAGATGGCTCAAAGTAGGCAATTATTGAATTAAGATGTTCTAGAAGCCTGAATTATTTGGGATGCCTTTGCTAGTTGCATATAATTATCTATTGAGCTCAGGATGCTTCAATTATTGCTTTCTTAAGCAAATAAGGTTGCTCATGAATTATTAGTCTTATTCTAAAATTCGTGATCATATGGCGCCCAGTCTGCTTTTATATTCATATATGTTCTTTGAGTAAGCTCTACCTCTTGAAGTTGGCTTTTATTCTGTTTGTGTATGACAGATATTTTCATAGGCATAAGAAGTGATAAGGGAGGCCAGGAAAAGACTACGTAACCAATAACCAGTACTGGAGACAGCTTGTTTACAATGTGTCAGAAACAAGAGAGAATCTGAGTTAAAATTTGTTCTGTGAACTTGGAAAGTGATATCAGCACCAATAATGGAGCTCTTAGCAACTACATGGTTAACATCTTCGTACAACTGGTATGTTCTTTTAACTGCTACCATCTTTTGGAATTTCGATGCTTTGGTTTTGATCGTATTTGTTATGACATTCTTGACAAAATAACCGTAAGAAGTTGCTATAGCATTGTACGGAGTTAGAAACTGGAGCATGTTCTGGAGTCGAGAAAAAAAAAAACGCAAGAAGATGTTATAAAATCCTGTTGCAACAGAAGGTGGAGCAAGCTGTCTGAAGTCAATCACTAAAAGTTGTTATACCATACCATGGAGGCTTAGAGCTAGAGCAAAATAGCCGTTCAACATGGAGCATTACGGAGAGCCTCCAGAGGGTTGCTGAAGGAGTCACAACAAGTTAGTTAGGGAGTCTTCCAGTCGATCACAATTGATCAAAAGTCTTCATCAAACGATCTGAATCGATTGAAGAAGATAAGGTTCCAAATTGGTTTTAGGACATCAATTCTCAACAATTTGCAAGAATCTAGGAGAAGATCCAATGTGCAAAGTTGGTTGAAAAGATTTGCGAATCTTAAGGGAATTAGGATTCCTATGTTTGTTCAGTGCTGCGGCTATATATGGCATGCAACACACATACACACAACCACAGTGAGATACGCCTAAGCAAATAGCGGGAGCAAAGGGTAGAGCATAGAGTTGTGGGTGCAAGAGCTAAGAGAAGATCACGACTAGCAGAGTCTGATCTAAGCTTGATCTAAGAACTTCAACTGGAGGGTAGTCTCGTTGAAAGATCAAGTACTTGCTTTGGAGCGGAGATGAGCTATCGCCGACTATCGGAGATCAAAGAAGAGTTCCCAGATATTGACAGGAGGTCGTTGATTAAGGGGGAGCATCGCCAGAGTCAGGTGAACTCATGTAAGTCCGACTGCTCAACAGGAAGTGCTTTGAAGGCTTTGGATAGAAGTTACAACAACCTGACTGAGTAAGTTACTATAATATCTTCCCGTCACACATTTTCTTAGTATATGCTGAGTCTGTGAACTGTAGCTATCTATTACTGGAGTGTGTAGACAGTGTGAGCAAGTCTGTGGGATCAGATTGAGCACATATTTTGACTAGGTTAGAAGTAGAGGTTAAACTAGCGTTGGCTGAGTTTTGAATCCTTTATACTTGAACCGAGATAGTGAAATCTTGAGGACTGAAGAGAAGTTCTCCCCACACGTAGACAGTTGCTAAAGTAGGTGAACAAAGTGCTTGTGTCTTTCAGGTTCTCCCTTAGCAACATTATTCCGAAAAGTGACCCGGATGTTATTATAGCAACCTGTTGTCAAAATTTCAGTATTGCTAGGTGGTACTCATTGGGAAAATTAATGAAGTTTCACAACTTTTATGGTTTACATTACTCTTATCGCTCAGCTAATCTTATATGCTGGCAAAATGGTATCCTCGCAAACTTTGTTGCCAAGCTAGTCTCCGACTTTCCAGGATCATCTTACCAAGTGGAGGAACGCTACTTGTCGGAGCTTAACTAGGAGGATTGAATACGCTACATGGTCTTGGATTCTTGTTGTGAGGTATTACTAAAATGTGTTGATAAAATTTCATTGTCTTAGCATGATCGAAGGTAGGCAATGGTAATATTTGTGATGAGAAGGTTTTGTTAAGCCTAGGATGACCCACTTGTCACGTGGGAGATTACACCTCCTACAATATCAAGACAAAGAAATTGGTCGTTTACAAATCTTCTCTAATCCTTTCTCCACCAATAATCTTTGATTTCCCACGTGGTACTGGAGGTCCCTCCTCTCATTTTTCTCTCTTTATATCACAGCTTTATTCTTTTGGATTCCGCAGTTAGTACTTGGGATCTCTGGCGACACATCAGTAATTATAGGATGAGTGATTCATCTGCATCTTACATCCACATGGTAACATTACTTTGGGGAAGAAATTGGACAATGCATATCTTGCTGATCAGCTTTTTGGTAATATATATCAGGTGCAGCATCTGATTGAGAAGTGTCTCATCTTTCAAATGACAAAAGAAGAGTGCATGGAAGCTCTGTCCAAGCATGCAAACATTCAACCTGTGATCACTTCTACTGGTCAGTTTTCATCAATATGCATGGGATCCGATTCATACCCGACTGACTAATCTTGCCATTTGCAGTTTGGTCGGAACTTGAAAAAGAAAACAAGGAGTTCTTCCAGTCTTATTACTCACCTTCTCAGGACAAAGGAGTGGATAATCGTATGACTCAAGCTGAAACAAGCGAACTCATTCAAAAGATGATATCAGAGACCCCAAAGGATTCAGATGACTGAACAGAGCCTACCCCATAAATATAGATCCGTCCAATCATATGCAAGCTTGTCTTGTACAAAAGGTCCCCTCCGCAACAACCCTAACCCTAACGAAGCGTATTGCTCATGTCCCTATCCTTTCAAATGTGTCGATTGATTTTCAATAAATACATGTAGTATGAGTACTGTCTGCATTGAAAGTGAAGTTCGGTGCAACAGGACAAATTGTCGCAGGTTGCACATGACGTTGCTGGAGTTGGAGCAACCGAGCAGCAACGTTGGCCTGGGGTAAGTATGGTGTCTGATTCCATTACATTAGCTTTGTACTATATGAATCAAAAATCATTATCAAAATAGGTGTGGTCACTTTTGTTATTGCTCTCATCTCCGAGTCCCAATCAACCACTTTCCTTTAAAATAATTAGCCTCCAGCAGACGTGAAGATCGATCAGGTACTCAGATATACAAGGATATATTCTTAAATGACATTTCATTAAAACAATATGGCATTAGCTTTTGTTTCATTCAAGCCCTTTGGCTTTGCCATTTGGAAAGTGGCAAGTGCTTGTCCAACTTCTTTCAACATCCGCTTGCACATTTCTGTTGAAACACATATTAAACTTTCTCAGTTTGGTTTTTCTTTAATAATTTATTTTGTAATCTAAATTCTGTATTGCATCTATACTCCTCCAAAAATAGCCATTATCCAAGAATTTCTGCACAATTATCAATAACACTTATCGATAACGTTTTAAAGAGATCATAAAGAGATGGCCGAACGTGTTCAAACTCATCCTTATTTCGATTTCATTAACTTCAATTTAGTTTCACATTTTATTTAAAGAAATTTTTGGTATTCACATCCTTACTGTTCACTAAGCCATATGAAACTATTTCACTAAAGTGCTCAATCCATCAGCATCAAAATGAATTTCAATTTTTTTCTGTTTTAGTTGGGAATTTTATGTATATTCAAGTTACAAGCCATAAACCACCATACCATATTTCAAAGTTTATGAATGAATCATCCGATATTTCTAAGTCATTAGTATTTTGTTTTGTAAATTTGTATGAAATTTAATGATCAAGCTAGTAACAATTCACATTATCATGAAAAAAACAAGTTTTATAAAACAATCGAACTCCAAAGATTAACGATTTACCTCATGATAAAATAAAACTGGGTGCAAAGGAGTGTATAAAATAAAAACAAAATTAGGTTTGTTCTATCGAAATATATATGGGCATGTGCACTTGATAAGGACTTTCTACATCCTCAACGAAGGCTTCCCATGATTATTCATCCAATAAGACGTTTTACTTTTACAGTTTGTGCAGCTGTGTAAAAAATAGGACTTTTTAATATCATTCATCGTATGAAAAAGAATACTATTTTATTTAATATTACATCATATGATATTATTATCATTTGAATTATTACGATAAATTTTTGTTGAATCATTTTGTGACACGTGTAACCGATAAGATTTTAGATAACTATCAAAATTTTTATAAAAAATAAGCATCTTTGACTATTCTATATTCACTTCATCTTCAACCAAACATTACTTCAATCTTTTTCTCACACATTAATAATATGGATTCTTTCAATTTTGATGAAAGCTTCAGGATGAACCCACAACGAATGAGATGCTTGAGTTGCTTGGCTCATTCGTCATTGATGGTCGCGATTGCGACCGTTAGTGATGAAGACGATGCACTACATCGTCCCTGACCAAATCTACCAAGGTAGAGGGGGATTAAATATGTTGAAAGACTACTTCATCGAAACCCAATTTTCCGTCATGGGACTTTCGACGAAGGTACAGAATGAGCAGCAACTTGATCTAACAGGTTGCTATAGTAACCTTCTAAGACAGTTGCAAAATATTCTTGCCTCAGACAAACTTGGAAGACTTAAATAATTTGTTTACCCAGTTCGGCCAGTGCTTACTTTGGGGAGGACTTACCTCCAGTCCTCAAGATCCAGGATGTCCCAAGCATTTTAGGCAACATCACAGTTTGATATTAGTCTGAAGTTGTTTGCATCAACTACGGAAAATATGACATTGAGAGCTTTGAAGTTGCCAGATGCTACAGGTTCTTCTTCAGTAGTCCATCTATCTTTAGGCTTCTTATGACCTACTCGTGCGCTGTCTATTACCAGGGATGTGCCCACTCCGAGATTACAGCTCTCCAAGCCTTTTCATCTATGGCTTTCAGGAAGGCTTTCATGCGAGCTTTCCAATACCCATAGTTTCCTCCGTCAAACAATGGTGGTCTTCTTGTGTTTTGTTCTTCCTTCATGTTCACCTTACTTGTCAACAACGCGCGTCCAGATGCCACTCTGTGCGTCGAGTAATCCTCTCTGATACCAATTGAAAGTTGACTCGCTGTTGGTGTCTAGATCAGTCAGGTTGCTAAAGAAACCTTCTACGACAACTATTAAATAAAGTAGCTAAGTTGATAACGTACGACACCCACGCAATTGATCACCCAGTTTGGCCAGTACCTACGTCTGGGAGGACTTGTCCCCAGTCCCAAGATTCCAATATCACCAGTTAAAGTACAAAGGCTCCAATTCTCAGCCTATGCTAGAATAACTTCTACTTCTAACCTAGCTAGAATCTTCGCTTAGTCTGATCACATAGACTAGCGTACACTATTAACTATTTAACACAATATAGTACCAAAATGCTACAACTCTAATCACACAGACTTAGCCTATTCTACTACAAAATGTTATAACAGGATGCTATAACAACTTACTAAAACAAGTTGCTCTTCCTTGGCATATACCTCAGATTCTCCGGGATCTCCCAGCTACTCAATCTGACTTTCGCGAGTTCTCACAACTCCGGTAACGCTCCCCCTTGATCAGCGACCTTCTGTCAGCTATTGGGGACGTTGCTCAGTTTCTTAATCGTCCGTGCTTTGCTGACCAGCGACGATGCATGTACTTGATCTTCAACGAGACTCCTCTCCAGTTGAACTCAATGATCAAGCTTTGATCACACACATTCTGTTGTGATCTCTCTCAGCTTTCTTGTTGTGCACACACTCACTCTATGCTGATCGTGTTCTCTCTCTCTTTGAGGTATTTTTTGCTCTATATTGATCGATGATTTCTGCCCATCGAGTCGCTACCCCTATATACTGGCAGCCTCTGATAGATTATGGAAATCCTAGTCTCACTTGGATTTGATTTATTTAGAACAATTTCTAAACCCTTTTTTGCGACCACGATCTATTCCAAGATCTTAGCAAGTTGTTGAGATTCTGTTGCAACAATTTCTTTCCTAAAACCAATTTTAGGATCCATATCTTCGACCTCCTTAGCACTCCGGATCTCTTCCACGATCTTTGTAAGTTGTTGAGATTCAGTTGTAACAACTTCTTTCCTAAATAAAATTTAGGAATCTTCTCCAAGATAATTGTTAAATTTGTTGTAGCAGCTATTTTATAAATACATTTAGGAGATCAATAACCTTTGATCATTCACTTGTTGTCTTCTGGTGTCTTCAGCTGTTTGCTTTACCGTTTGCTGCAGCAACTTCATGTTGCATTGATTTTGTCAAGGATGCCAGAATCTTTAACAAACCATATGAAGACCAAACTCTATAACCATGGCCCCTTTTGCTGTCAACAATGTGTGTTAAGGATTGTGACATCCTTGACAAAACCTGTGCAACTTGATCCGGAGATGCTACAACAAGCAGTGAAGCAAGTAGCTGATGCAACCCAAGATAGTCAGCGGAGCGACCTGAAGACGTTTACCAGAGTCCTTGGATTTTGTCAAAAATGCCACGGGGGAGGTTGTTAAGGATTATGGCATCCTTGACAAAACCCAAGCAACTTGATATGGCAGTTGCTACAACAAGAAGTCCAACAAAGAAGCAGGAGCAACCTGAAGACAG
>OY787610.1:13912197-13966413 GCA_963678935.1 Umbilicus rupestris | reverse complement strand
CCTTGATCACTTATCACAGCCTTCTGTACTCCATACCTACAAAACACGTTAATACGCAAGAAATCCGTAACAGTTTTGCCATCATCATTTCTAGTGGCCTTAGCTTCCACCCATTGCGAGAGATAATCCACAGCAACCAAAATGTATTGATAACCAAAAGAAGTAGGAAACGGTCTCATAAAGTCTATACCCCATATATCAAAAACTTCATCAACAATTATCGGATTCCGAGGCATTTCATTCCTAGCAGAAATATTTCCTATCCTCTGGCATCTGTCACAGTTCTTACAATGGTCATAAGCATCTCTAAACAAATGAGGCCAAAAGAATCCACTATCCAAGATTTTCCTAGCAATTCTCTTAGGATCAAAATGTCCACCACAAGCATGTTCATGACAAAAAGACAACAGATGAAATCTCATTATCTGGCATACATCGTCTAGCTATCTGATCAGCACCAATTTTCCACAAATAAGGATCATCCCATATATAGTATCTAGAATCATGCTTGAGTTTTAATCTTTGAGCTCTAACAGTGAGAGATGGAGGAAACTTACCCCCCCCCCCCCCCCCCCCCCCCCCCCCCCCCCACTAGGTAGTTAACTATGTTAGCATACCATGGTGTCTTCATATGCACAGCGAAGAGATACTCATTAAGAAATATCTAAGTTATCGCCACCGCATCTTCCTTCTTGACTATTCTACTCAGGTGGTCAGCTACTGTGTTCTCGATCCCCTTCTCGTCCTTGATTTCAACGTCGAATTCCTGAAGAAGTAGGATCCATCTAATAAGCCGTGGCTTGGACTCCTTCTTAGCCATCAAGTACCTAATGGCTGCATGATCAGAAAACACAATAACCTTAGAACTAAGTAAATAAGAACGAAACTTATAAAGAGCAAACACAACATCTAAAAGTTCCTTTTGAGTGGTGGAATAATTTTTCTGTGCCACGTCTAAAGTTCTAGACGCATGATGAATCACCATAGGCCTCTTACCGTTCCGTTTTTCAAGCACTGCTCCCATGGCATAGTCACTCGCATTACATATAATCGGTTGGGTCCAATCCAGTGCTAGTATTATTGGTGCAGTCGTCAAGGCTGTCCTGAGCTCTTCAAACACTGTCTTGCACTCATCATTAAAATCAAAAGGCACATCTTTTTGCAGCAAACGAGACAGCGGCAATGCTTTCTTCAAAAAGTCTTGGACAAACCTGCGATAAAATCATGCATGTCCTAGGAAAGACTGTATACCACGCTGGTCAATAGGAAAAGACAATCCACGAATTAAACCAATTTTTGCCTTGTCTACTTAAATGCCTTCCTTAGAAATAATATGACCTAGGACAATGCCATTTATGACCATAAAATAATACTTCTCATGATTAAACACCAAACTCATCTCAATGCAACGTGTGAGCACCCTATCTAAATTATGCAAGCATTCGTTGAAAGTATTTCCATAAACAATGAAATCATCCATGAACACTTCTACACAATCACTTATCAAATCAAAAAATATGCTCATGACAACACGTTAGAACATACCGGGTGCATTACACAACCAGAAAGTTATGCGCCTAAATGCAAACGTACCGAAAGGGCATGTGAATGTTGTCTTCTCCTGGTCCTCAGCTGCAATAGGTATCTGATTGTATCTAGAGAATCCACCAAGAAAACAAAAGGAAGGCTTACCTGGAAGCCTGTCCAACATCTGGTCGATGAATGGCAGTGGGAAATAATCCTTGCGTGTGACTCCGTTTAACTGTCTATAGTCGATGCACATAAGCTAGCCATTCAGCACTCTCTTTAGTATCTGTTCTCCCTTGTCATTCATCTCCACTGTAATCCTGGTCTTCTTGGGCACCACATGCACATGGTTCACCCATTCACTATCTAATATCGGGTAGATCACACCGACATCTAGGAGCTTCTGCACTTCTTTCTGGACAACCTCCATCATTAATGAAATCAACGCTGAGGTTGCCTCACTGGCCTTGCTCCTTCATCTAATAATCCGATGCAAACAAATTGCTGGATTAATACCTATAATGTCAGCCAGTGTCCATCCTATTGTAGTTTTATGCTCCTTTAGCACTCCTGCCAGTATGTCTTCTTGATCTGCCTCAAGTCCTCGCTTAATGATAAATGGCAACGTCTCGCTTGCTCCTAAGAAAATGTATTTCAAGTGGTCCGATAAAGGCTTTAATTGTATCTCAGGACCTGCACAACAGATGGGACGAGTTTAGTTTTACTGCACAAATTAATCGTATTGATCTCATACCTGGGGGTTAGTGGCGATCCTCTTGTAGGATTTTAACAATATCGCTGGCGTCATGGATGAACCGACCAGCAGATTCTTTGATGTCCACTGCCTCTCTGAGGAGTAACTCCAATATGTCCTCCCCTCACGTTATATCTGACTTGAGCGCCGCATCATCAATGATGTCCAGAGCGTGTATCCCTGTAATGTCAGGTGGGTACTATATAGACTTAAAGATATTGAATTTAACTACTTCCCCGTCTACCTCCATGGAGAGATCACCAGTAAATATATCGATCTTCGTCTTCGCTGTCACCATGAAGGGTCTCCCAAGTAGGACGGGTGAAGTTTCTATCATTCCATCACCCTCCATTCTCAGCACATAAGAATCTGCAAGGAACACAAGTTTTCCGACATGCACTAACAAATCAACAACAATGCCATCTAGCTTAGTACATGATCTATCCACCAGTTGAACGGTCAAATAAGTGGGTCTCAGAGGACCAATACTCAATGCTCGATATAAAGAATAAGGCAACACATTAATCGATGCACCTAAATTCAACATACAATTATCGACTTTGAATTTACCAATTATGCAAGAAATTGTAAATATACCTGGATCCTTACATTTTTGTGCCACCTTACACTGAAGAATGGCCGAGATGTTCCTCCTCAGATTTACCTGCTCTGGTTTTAGTCCTCCTCTTCTATTAGTGCACAATTCCTTAAGGAACTTAGCATATTTCAGAATCTGCTTTATTCGAGGACTGGGATTGTGATCTAAACTCTGCTGAACAGCTCCAATAGCTCTTGATCCACTGCTAGACTCTTCTTAGGTCTCGATACCTGCATAGGAAATGAAAGTGTAGGGGTCAAAGCTAAATTTTTCAAAAGACTCTGTGGAAGGTTCAGAATTATCTCTTTTGTCTTCAGCTTCAACAATGCTCGTTGGACTGCTGCTCGTCTGCTCTCCTTCGAGCTTCTTGCCACTCCTGAAAGTCACTGCACTGATATTTCGTTTCGGGTTCGGGATAGTCAGCGAGGGCAACTTTCCTTTGTCATTTTTGAGCTCGGACGCGGTGGCTGCCAACTGAGAAATATGTTTTGACAACTCAGCTAATGCACCATCGTTTTGCACTTGATTATTCTGCACACTCGTCGCTAACTGCTTAACCACCTCTTCTAATGATTTGCTCGAGTTTCCATTACTCGGGCGAGCCTAATTGTAAATCCGCCTCTGCTGATGCTGACCAATAGCATTACCGTTGTATCTCTCTTGTTGCTGAAATGGAGGACGGTACGGCTGTGCTTGTTGCTGGTTTTGCCCTTGGCTATTTTGGATTCCTCCCTCTTTTCTCCAACTGAAACTATTCGCAACAAGTCCAAATTGCCTAGGCGATTGCCTAGGCGACTGCCTAGTGTTGAAGTTATAGAATCCACCCATGGCATTTACGTCCACCGTCTCATCCTCGTGAAGGGTAGGGCACTCGTCTGTTTATGGCTTGTAGCACCACAAAATTCACAAGGCGTGACTCCACTCACCTGCCCAACCATTTCCTTGAGCTCTTTTATTTCGTTGGCCATTTGATTGGTGTTGGACTCCACCTGTGAAACATTCCTTGTTCTGCTAGTGTCATCCCTTTGACTAGTCTCTTCCCTGAACCGAGCACTCTCAGCGGTCTCGTTGATCAACTATAGCACCCCAGTCGGTGTCAAGTTCAACACTGTTCCACCAATTGCGGCATCCAATAACATACGCTCGAGGGTCTTAATCCATCCAATAAATATTGTACCAGCATCTTTTCCGGGACTCCTAAGTTGCAACAGCTTTGTTCTAATGAGTTGAACCTCTCCATGTAGTCATACATCGACTCACTTGATCTTTGTTTGATTGATAGCTCTCTTCTGACTTGCGTCGCTTTAGCCGGAGGGTAGTACTTATCTAGGAACTTCCTTTGCATTTGGTCCCATGTCCTTATACTATCGGAAGGCAAAGACAAAAACTATGATTTTGCTAGGTCGTTAAACTCAAAGGAAATACTTTTAACTTAAATCTTTCCTCCGGAGCAGCGTATGGCCTCAACGTTTGGCAAATTCTGTTGAACTCTTATAAGTGTCTAGTTGGGACTTCTCCTGATAATCCTCCAAACTTTGGTAGATGGTGCACCACTGCGGTTTTGATCTCGATATTGTCTTCTTCTGGGTCAGTGTTGATCCACCACGGCTGATTCTAGAATGTAGGAGCTGAAAGCTCCCTCATGGTTGGCTCGGGACGGGCCGGTTGTCTATATTGTTTTTGAAGTGGTTATAGTCGAGGTTGTGGTTGAGCAGGATCATAGTCATCAAACGCTTCCATCCATTCACCTCTATTATTCTGTCACTGGAATGCCATCCTTTGACGAACTACTGCTCTTTGCATTTGATTGAACACTCGTTTCGGCTCGTCATAGAATGGTGGTATGACCTGTGGGGGTATTTCATCAGGGACCAGAATGGTGCCATTGACGCTACATGCATTAGACATACTGAAAAGTGCAGTAAAATATAAAAAAATAAAATAAAATAGCAAACGACCTCCGATGGCAAAAAAGTGTCTACATCACTAGCGAAGCTCGTGTATTTGACCGTAGGCTCGTTCTGCTTAGAAAAACACAACTAATGAAAGCTTATAACTCTATACCAAGTGTTGCTCTCTCCGGCAACGACGCCCAAATTTGACGGCATGTCGTTGTGTGAGCCAAATTTATATTTATAATTTCCTACTATACTAGCAAGCGGTAAGTAAGGTCGAACCCAAAGAGAGCAATTAGTTCCAGTGTTCTACTAATAACTAACGTGGGTTTTCTCAGAAAGAATGTTTTTTATCAATTTTAAAAAGAATCAGTTCAGGGATGCCTTTCAACTAGTAATCATCGATCGAACATCCATCAACTTGTTAAACTACTGTCCTTCTAACAATCCTGCTAAGGTAATGTCGAATCCAATTTTCTACCTACTTTTAACCGCTAAGTTCTCGAATATGTTAACGATTACTTAACTACCAATACCAACTTAGTTCTACCGCTAGCTTCGCTAATAAGGCAGTCAATCCAGTATCACACAATAGACATCAATTCAGTTTCACCGCTAGGCTATGCTAACTTGATGAAAATCCCGGTGACCCATGGATACATGAATGGCATGTTTTTGGTAAACGGTACAAACCGACAAGGCTGCAATAGAGGGTGACACAGTGCCAGCTTAGACAATTCGATCAGTCAAATATGGACGCAAATATTTCGTAGCCAAGTCAAGCAAAGAAATATTCTGATGACAATATTCATAAGATCCTGCAGCTCCGGAAGATTAGATTCTGATTCTAAATTAGGAAAATATTTTAGTATCCTAAAAAAAATGTAATCTAATCTATATAGGATGAATGGATCGGAAAATGGAGATGAGCTAAGACGAATGAATTGATCTCAGAATGAAAGAAGAAGAAGAAGCTATCAGAGCTGCGTTCAACATCAGAGTTGACAGAAATTGAGTGCACAAGAAGCTGATCGCAAGGTGCTCTTGATAAACGTTGAACAAACTGTGTTATAGTACTGATATTCTCGAGAAGAGAACTTTCAATCTGTGGGAGGCAGATCTAGGTGGAAAAGAGGGATCTCAGTCTGAGGGAGTCAGACGCAGTCAAGGTGATTCAACTACATAGTGGTAACAAGCAAAATGTGTTATTTAAAGATCTATTATACTTGGTCGTACATATAGTGAAGTGCTTTCCACTTGGGGTTTAGAGAAATCCACCCTTGAGTAGGCTCGGTGAGCTGAAAAGGGTAAACATATGTTGTGTCACTTGCATTACATCGTACCATTTATGTTGTGACTAAGAACTATCAAAACTCCTTGTTTAAGCATTGTGAAACAGCTAACATAATTATCTGTAACAGTCCTTGTGGGACAAACATATAACTTTCAATTGATATCAGAGCGGGACACTCGCTGTACAGAGTGTGATTCAGGGGCTGTAACCAAACTATTTAAAACTGAGTACGATAGAACGATAAAACATCTCTCGACCTCCGCTCCTAGACTGTTCAAACTATCTCTATTGGAAGCCTCACATGAAGGCATTCATCAAATCCATCGATGATCGAGCATAGAAATCCGTGATCTCCAACTATGATGCACCATTGGTCATGGATACAGATGGTGTGGCCTATCCTAAATCGGAAAATCAATAGACGACAGATGAGGACCGAGCTGTTGCAACAAACGCCGAAGCACTCAACGCAATCTTCAATGCTGTTGAACCAGACATCTTCAGATTGATCTTAACCTGTGAAGCAGCAAAAGATGCATGAGACACACTCGAAACAGTCTCGGATGCAAATGATCACCACTAGATTTGAGAATCTGAAGATGAAGGAGGAAGAATCGATAACTGAATCCAATGCCAAATTGATGGACATTGACAACGAAGCTCATGCTTGATCAAGGATGAAGAATACGAATTGTTTCTCTAAGTTGTTTGAGTTGTTGAATTGTTGTCCACAACTTGTTTTTGTGTTGGTGTCTGAAATTTGACTACGATGCTGATCTTGAGTTACAGCTTATGGAGTTAGAGCTTTCGCTGTAGCACACTCTGTATCTTTCAGCAGAACTTATTCTTTTGACGAATAAGAAAGACACCGATAATTTGTTCACCTAGTTCGGCGACTTGCCTACGTCTGGGGAGGATCACTCTCCGATCCTCAAGACTTCACTATCACGGTTCAAAATACAAAGGATTCTCACCTAGTCGAAATCTTTTGCTCAGTCTAACACCCTAAACTAGCTAGCAGTCTGTCTGATCACACAGACTCTCTTCGTGCTACCTACACCTTCCAATAATGAATAGCTACAGACCTGACACTCAGACTTAGCCTACCCTATTGCAATGTGTAATAGAAGGAATGCTTCAGCACACTCTATCTCAGAGTTGCTGTAACTTTTGTATACGACTTCTTTAGCACTCTCTGCCAATCAGTCCATCTCTCTCTGAGTTCCACCAACTCAAAATCTGCTCCCCGTTGATTAATGCCCACCTGAAAATATCAAGGAGAGACACTCGGGCCTTTAACAGCCTGTGACAGGTTCATCCGCAGCTGTTCTCCGAAACTCCTGTTTGATCCTTCAACGAGCCAGCTCCAATACAAATCTGTGGATCAAAACTTGATCAAACTCAGCGAGTTGTGATCTCTTCAGCGCACCTTACAACACCTTCAGCCCTCTGCTTTTTAAGTCAGGTTGTGAGAATTCTCTTCTTCAGTTTCTTTGTTAATTTTCCGTCTCAAGGAACTGCCTCTGCCTTCCTCTTATAGCTTCGTGTGTTACCTCTTGCATTCTATAGTAAGCAACTCCCACCAACAGTCCACGCGTCATCAACCTATAATCAAGAATTGTGTGCTGTGGTATTAGCTATTCAAAAATGGCGACAATACTTATTGGGGACGATATATCAATGGATTTTATTACCCATTTCCGCAGTCAGTGGGAAAACAACAATATTCGTGGTGGTGGATCGATTAACAAAGGGAGCCCATTTCTCGGCATTACCTGCCAGTTTCACAACTGAATCAGTAGCCGGCCAGTTCATCAAAGATGTCTGGATTGCACGGAGTACCAGCAAGTATTGTTTCTGATCGAGACCCTAGTTTTATGAGCCGTTTCTGGCGTGAGCTGTTTCGTTTACAAGGGACGGTGTTAGCTACTAGTAGCGCCTATCACCCTTAGATAGATGGACAGACGGAAGCCCTCAACAGAGTCCTTGAAGATTACATGCGCTACTACATATCAGATACTCAGAGTGACTGGTTAGTCCTCCTACCCTGGCCAGAATTTTGTTATAATACCTCATGGCAGTCTGCTATCCGCACAACACCCTTTGAGGGTGTTTTCGGCAGGCCTCCACCCACTATTACCTTCTATGTATCGGGCACGTCGAAGGTGGCAGCATCGGATGACATGTTAACTGAGCGAGATCAAGCTCTCAAATTACAAAGAGCCAACTTAGAGCGCGCCCAACTCCGAATGAAGCAAAGGGTAGATAAACATAGATCCGAGAAAACTTTCACAGTAGATGAGTGGGTTTATGTCAAGCTTCAACCCTATCGGCAGACATCAGTTGCTCACCGACGCTCCAACAAGCTTTCAAAACGTTTTTATGGCCCCTTTGAAATTGTGGAATTTGTTGGACTAGTAGCTTATCGCCTTGCGTTGCCTTCAGAAGCGAAAATTTATAACAACTTCCATATCTTTTTACTCAAGCGCTGCCTAGAGCCGCCGAGGCTAATGGATGTTATCTGAACAAATGTATTTAATAAAAGGTCATCCAAGTTTACGACCAACTCAAATAAGAGAACTCCGCAAGATACAAGGGAAAGCTGGTGATGCAACTACTGGTTCAGCGGCGCCAACAACCAGAAGGGGATGCTACTTGGGGGGACTACAACCTCGAGGACGAGGTTAATTTCGATGAGGGCAACAATGTTTACAAGTATAAAAGGACTTGAAATAGAAGGACGTGGGGCTAGGCAGAAAAATCCTTCCACTAAATATTCAGGAGCTGAATATGCCATTTGATTTGGTCTGCAGGATTTGTTAGGACACTTGGCTAATTTGTTGCAAAATAAAGTGGGAACAAGGAAAGCTCAATGGAGCCCCGAACAAAGTTGAAGAGATTGTACAGTTCCATGTTGGAGATGTGGTGTCATGTTTACACAAGGTAGCCGTCGGCAATAGGCCTGGCCGCGAGGCCCGATTTTTCTTAAACCCGATCTCATTCGGGCTGCAAAAAAATTGGCCCGTTAAATATACCGAGCCGGGCCAATTAAAAAATTATTGGCCCGTTGGCCAGATTTTTATAGAGCCGGGCCGGGTCCAGCCCGGACCATAATGAAATTAACATAAATATTGAACTTTAGAATATTTTTTGTACTTCTGATATTGTTTCAGATCAGACTAGACTTTACAGACTCACGTCAAATTTAAACACACTTTCTAACCTCCTCCCAACAACAATTTGTTACAAACTTTTGCTACACATTATGCTACACAACTTATTACAAATATGATAACATATGAACAAAATATTACAACGCATGGCTGCACAGAAAATTTAATGCTAGGCACCACGAGGTGGAGAGGGCTAAGGCATCTATTTGCTGCAAAGTCCGATAAGCTTAAATACCTTAATACCAAGCACAAACACCTCAACTCGTTACAGCTCACACAATAACATTACACCTACAAAAGTATAACAAACAGTTAGGAACTTTTCATACACAATAAGCGCCCGTTGTAACAAACAGTTAGAGATTGCTTAAAGATAAGCTAGACATTTCAAATTAAAGGTTGTAATGTACACCTGTGATACTGAGATAGTTAGCACATAGAAAATAATTAGCACAAACAACAAGCATCACCTGTAAGAATTAGAACATTAGTGATTCACATTAGCTGCACATGTCATGAGGGCACATGTCATGAAGGTAAATGAGTGATTCACATAGCTGCACATATCTAAAATAATGTAGACAAAATAATTTGATATTGCTTCTGCTAGAATTTTGCCTTAATGAAGATGAGAGATTTTTGTAAGCAATATTTGGGACTGTCATACATTGATGATTGATCTATTACTTGAGGAAGATTTTGAAGATGAGAGATTTTTGTAAGCAATATTTGGGACTGTCATACATTGATGATTGATCCATTACTTGAGGAAGATTTTGAATAGGAGCTGGCTTGACAAGAGATCCCATGTTTACAGACAGTAAATTTGCACAATGTCCATATCAAACTGTCACTATGTTGAGCATACTTGTGCGCGAAATACTTACATGCAAACACACCCTCAAATCAAAAACTCATCTTAAGCTGTATAACTGCGATTTTTAGCAATATGTAAAGCAAAACGGAATCCAGACAAAAACATGCAGTTAAAACATCCAAACTATAAACTGTTCAAGTGACTACTCAGTGAAGAGGGAGAAGGAGAAGGAGAACCGAGAGGACAAAAGGAGAAGGAGAACGAGCGAACAGTCGAAGAGCGAGCCGTCAGTGAAGAGGGAGAAGGAGAACCGAGCGGAAAAAGGGAAGACCAGAACGTGCATAAGAGGCCAGGAGGGAGCGGCAGCCGATTTTCCTTCGACAGATCGACTAATTTGTTTTCTCTCGCTAGGGTTTCAGACACATTTGTTTTCTCGGGTCTAGCGGCGGGCTGTCATCGGGCCGAGTCGGGCTTGTCTTATTATGCCTGAGCCTGGCTTTTCTAATCGAGCTGGGCTTCAGGCGAGCTTCCATACGAGTCAGGTTGGGCCTCAAGCTCGCGGGCCAAAATCGGACCCATAGGCCAATCGGGCCGGTTGCCGAGGGCTAACACAAAGCATCTCTGATACCTGGTGGTGTAGATTGCATCTTTTATGGAACAATGTTGGGAAGCTTAGGGGCATTACTTGCTTTCACTTCCCGGGACGAAGTCGACTTCTTTTCCCATCTGGAAATGCATATGCGACAAAAGCACCCACCTTTATGTGGAAGAGATCACATGTCATACAGATCAGCCTATTTTCCTGTTAAGGTATGTTGTTTCTCATTAGTAATTATGAATTTCCGTTGATATCCACAAAATTATCACATTGGGAAACATTTGATAATTGAGTTATTGGGCTACCTACATGGTTTTGATGTTTTCCACTGATGTTTGATCGGCTTCTCCCACAGGATGTTATTGATTGAGACCTGTGTGAACAATTTCCCACCCTCCCTCCCCATGGACATGGAATGGAAAATTGCTGAGGAGCTGGATCGGACTCCTGCAGAGATACTGAAGAAAGTTAAAGAAGCGCGAAGCAAAATCATTTAATTAAACTGCATCTCAAAGGCTTGTCTACTTTCTACCTTGCGAGTTCACTACTTATACTTTACTCGTACTTAATTATTTTTAGGCACATTAGAAAAATGATCCATATTAAATCTGAAAGTTATACATCTGTCCCACTCTGAATGTTTCAGACCACTTATTAGTTGTTTCACAATGCTTTAACAGATCACGTTTCGATGATTGTTAGTCACAGCAGTAATAGTACGAAAGAATGTAAATGACACAAGAGATGTTTACCCTGTTCAGCTCACCGAGCATACTCAGGGAGGGTTTCTCGGAACCCCAAATGGAAATCACTTCACAATGTATACGGTCAAGTACAATAGATATTTACTGACTCTTTAGACTGAGATCCTTCTTTTTCCACCTCCATCTGTCTCCCACAGATCGGTAATTCTTTTCCCGAGAATATCAGCACTATAACACAGTCTGTTCAACGATTTTCTTGAGCACTCTGCGATCAGATTCTTGCTCTCTCAATCTCTAAAGTTGATCGCAGTTTCTGCTAGCTCTGTCTTTGTTCGTTCTCAGATCAGATCGTTCGAATTAGTTTTTGCATTTTCCGATGCCTCATATACTAGTAACCTACAACTTACGAAAATTGGGGTTGTGAGTGATTGGGTTGCTCAGGTGCGCGAATGAACAGTAGTGAAAGCAGAATTTGCACTAGACGTGCACAGGCAGTAGAGATTAAGTACTATGAAAAGTATCGATGCAGACAATCCTCTATGAATGTATTCCTTATCATTGACTCTAAACGTCTATAGTTCGATTTACTGAAGTTAGTGTCCGATCAAGGCTTCCTAACATGTGCGCATGTTCCGATCAAAGTCCATGAGCTATTAATTCTTGAAACTAGTCTAAGCAGCTACGAATCCTGTCACAGTAGCAACTGATTACCCTAGCGCGTTACTCCTAGTTGTCACCGTCAAGCTACCAACTAGTTTAACATATAACAGACAAGTAGTAAGAGTAAGATTGCGGTTCAAGGCTTCCCCTACTCATGCAACTAGCTGTCAACCGTGTGCACAGAATTAATACAAGCAAACAAACTATGCATTAAGCACAAGTCTCAAAGGAAATACTCATAGAATCATGCCCAACCGATACAAAGCGTTTAGCTAGACATGCTAGTAGTAAACATCATAGAAATAGTAAATAAAAGCTAAAGTATCCAAGGAAACAGTAACAAGCAGGTGCGTGCAGGTTGCTGTGTCTCGGCTCGCGCAGTCGGCTAGCGCAGGTCCTCGCAGCAGCTCGTGTGTTTTTCAGTTCTGGCTCTCTCTCCTCAATATTGTCTGTGATATATGATATATATTCAAACCCTAGCCTTCCTCCCTTTATACACTGCTCATGAGGACAATCTTGGCAACTTCCAAATCCTATGGTGTTTAAGATTTGGAAACACCACTATCCCGCGCATGGCTCACTGCGCACGCTGGTTAGCGCAGTTGGTTAGCGCACCGCACTCTGAATCTGCCACTTCCTATCCTGTCTGCGCTGCTAGCTCCGCAGGCTGTGTGTTGCGCTCCTTAAACGCGCCTATTAGCGCGTATCCGACTTAGGATCTTGTTTTGTCCTGGAATACAAAAACACCGAAAACCAGTAATCTTGTACACAAAATAATGCAAACAAGCACAGTGTTAAGATCTAAATAGCGCGTATAAATAGGCTTTATCAACCAGCCACCGAGCACGATGAAAGAACTGCTGCAGCTGCTCAAGCAGTCTGGTCCCAACATAGCGGAGTTGGGAGTGAAGGTCAGTGATGCGCTCTGAATGCTGAAGGTTGCTCAAGAGAATAAGATCTGCTGATTCTTTAATGCGGGTCACCCGTTCCTCCAGAGACGTAACCATTCCGAGATAGAGCCAAGATTTGCGGGAGGAGGGATATATTAAGGGGCAGAGTGTGACTCCTCCCCAGATAGGGAAGGCAGTGCAGCAGCGATCGGCTTGGAAGTGATGGAATGCAAGCCAACCTCTGGGGGTGAAGACATAACCCATTTTCTCACAGTTCTCAGCGCCAAAGCTCTTCCAGGCCCGGATCTCTGACTCAGCTGGATAGGTTTCGCATTGGGTGAGGATGAGCTTGATGAATCCGGGGTAAGGCAGGCCGTGATTCCCCATTGTGCGGATTCTTGCCATGTAGTGCATTATGATCGAGGCCAGGTTGATCTGTTCCCCCTTAAGAGCTTGTCTAGCAGGAGATAGTCTTGAAATGTTTCTGAAGATGGGGAGTGATGTTGCCGCACAGAATCCAATGGAGAATGTGGTTCTTGATCCCCATACAGTGTGTCGAGCCATTCCTGAGAGGAGCAGTGGGATCCTTACTGTAAAATAATGTTCCCGGGAGTAACATTCGGAGGAAAACGTCCCTTGGAAGATTGGCCATAGCCTCGATGGGGAACTCCCAACCATTTTGCCAACTCCCTGCTTGTGACGGAATAAATTTCCTGATCCATTGGAAAGGACCCCAATAGGAGACCGGGGCCATCCTCCAAGCTGAATGAGCTATAGAACTCTTTAATAAGAGACTCGGTGATCAAAGGTTTGTCTTGGAATAAAGGGCCCCATCCCTGGCCAGCAAGAAGACCCAGAATCTCCTCCAGCATGATACCACAGAAGAACTCCTCGTCTAAAGATAAGTCGAGAACAATGGTCATGGAGGTCATATCGAGGTCTGTGGTGGGTTCGGAGGGGAGATCGGCCTCAGATTCCTGCGCTAGTTCTTTTCGTTTCGGAATCCGGGAGCTTTTTCGAGTCTTGGAGGAGGTGGCCTCTCGCTTCTGCTTCTTTCAGGAGGGACCGACTCCTTTAGCCTTAGAGGACTGACTGGAGCCGCGGGTGCGTCTCCGAGATGGTGGAGGAGTAGTAGGCGGTTGGTCCCCGACGACATGACAGTCGTCGTCACTGGAGGAGCCGGGAGTTCTCGGATCAACCGCAGTCAACGGGCGGCTGTTGCTGACATGCGCAGACAGGTGCTTAGAGTCTGGGTTAGAAGTAGATTGGGAGGCCATGGAAGTTCTAGGGTTTCGGAGCCTTTTTTGGAGATGGGTGCTGATGAAGTGATGTGCCAAACAGAACTGAAGAGGATTGCTTAATATAAAAGACATGGGTTTAGTTTTGGAAACCCTCAATAAATCCAAATATTTTTTGCCTTTGAAATTCAATCCAATATTTGCCACCTTCCAAATATTTTGTGAAGGATCTAAAAATTTTCTTCTACCTTCCAAATTGTGTGTGAATCAAGATGCGAATTTGCCACCTCCTAATTTTGTGATATATTTGATTTCGACGGTTCCAATTTGAAGTATTCTACTTCCCAAATATAAGTTGATAATTCTGGTAGGCTATATGCATCTTTCGTACGGCCCAGAGACTTGGTTTAGGACCCCAAAGTTCAGGCAAAGGTGGTGTGGTGGGGTGTAAATTACCCAAACGGTACAAGATGAGCACCACACGATCAAAGAAATTTTTTAAAATGATAATATGTGTGTACCTCAAGATGGATTACTCCCGTATGCAGAGAACAAAGGGCTCATAAGACTGTCACATCTTGAGCGACTAGGGTTGGCTGTAGAGTTCTTCCCGGGCTTGTATAGTGGGATCAATATATTGGAAGATTCATTAGGCTTAGAATAAGACTCATCATGAACTAATGTTAGAAATGTAATGAGACCTATATGCCAGGAGTGGTGCACTATAATGACTCTCCATAAATGTTCAAGAGAATGGTGTTTCCGAATTAATGAGATCAAAGACACGTACTGACTTATCCTTTTCATAACCAATCATTGAAGGAGAATGCCAGAGAACGCATACCTTAGGCGAGGGAAGACATACCTAGCTCCAGCCGCTGTCTTTTAAAGGGTTCTCTGTGCAGAGCTTTGGTGAAAATGTCTGCTACTTGTTCCTCCGTGCGACAAAAATTCATCGTCACTAGACCTTTTTCAACACAATCACGTAAAATGTGATATCGTATCTCAATATGTTTAGTCCGTGAAAATTGCGTAAGATTCTTAGAGATGTTTATAGCACTAGTGTTGTCACAAAATATAAGGGAATGAATGATAACATCGTAATCACTTAGCTGTTGGCGCAGCCATAATAGCTGTGAGCAGCAGGCGGCAACAACCACATACTCGGCCTCAGCTATGAATAGGGCAATCGAGTTATGCTTCTTTGATCCCCATGAGATAAGACAAGGCCCTAAGAACTGAGCCATGCTGGATGTGGATTTTTAGTCTGTTTTGCTACTTGCATAATCGGCATCTATAAACTCTGCAAGTCGCATGTCTTCTCCTATGGGATACCACATGCAGAGGGAATCCGTACCCTTCAAGTAACGCAACACTCGTTTCACAGCTTTCACTTGAGTCTCTCTTGGATCAGCCTGAAAACGAGCACACAAGCAAACACTGAACATTATGTCAGGTTTACTAGCTGTTAGAAAAAGCAGTGATCCAATCATTACTATGTATAGAGTGGAGTTGATAGTAGGGGAGCTTTCATCCTTTCCCAGGAAGTCCTTAGGGGACATAGGCGTGTGATACGTCTTGGAGTTTTCCATCCCGAATTTACTGAGTATTTCTTTAAGATATTTTTGCTGATGTATCCGCATGCCATCCAGTCCCTATGATGCTTGCAGCCCAAAGAAAGAATTTAAGTTCCCCGACCATGCTCATTTCGAATTCACTGGACAAAAGCATGGTGAATTTCCTGGCAAGTTTATTATTAGTGGATTCAAAGATAATGTCATCTACATATCGACCTCCCCCCACGTACTCGTGTGACAGGAAAAGCTGGGATAGTCTTTCATACCACGCTCGAGGAGCATGTTTTAGTCCGTAGAGGGCTTTGTTGAGGACATAGACATGGTCTGGGTGAGAGAGGTCTTCAAAGCCGGGCGTTTGACTCACATATACCTCCTCTTTTAAATTTCCGTTTAAAAAAGCGGTTTTCACGTCCATTTGCTGCAAGATGAAACCGTGATAAGTTGGGTAGGTAATTAACAATTGAATATCTTCTAACTTGGCTATGAGAGCGAAGGTCTCGTAGTAGTCAATTCCTTCTTGTTGGTTGTATCCTTTGACCACTATTATTTCGCACTATGATGCCCTTCTCGTCCATCTTATTCCGAAAGACCCATTTTCTACTTATCACATTTCGATTCTCCGGTTTGGGAAATAGTCGCCATACTTTATTTCTCTCAAATTCGTGCAGCTCCTCTTGCATGACATTTACCCAAATCTAGATCTTTGAGAGCTTCAACCATTGTTTTGGGTTCTGCAAGGGAGACAAAGGACGCAACAGCACAATGTGAGGACAATTGAGTTGGAAATGGGTTGCAGTTCTTCCCTTGTTCTTGACAGGTGTAGCATTCATAAAATCTCAGATTTGGAGTCGAACTGTTCTTCTGCTGTGAGTAGTTCTCCGTTCGGACTGCTAAATTCGTAGTGACGCATCATCCTGAGTCTGTTCCTTAATGGGTACCGATGTTTCTGCTTTCCCTTCAGGTAGGCTAAGTAATGTTTCTTTCCCCTGAGGTAATGCATCTTCTGTTTCTTCGTTGGGTTCCTGAGGTGGATTATTATGAGCTGAGAGTTTTTAGGGTCTGTTTCTATTTGGATTAGTAGAGATGAGTCCTCTTCATGCTCGGTCTGACATGTGATCTGAAATTCCTCCTCCCTGAGTATGGGATCTGACTCATGTACTTGACTGCCAGCCACTGTGTTTTCATCAAGGTTATGGATGCTTTCCTCCACCTTCCTTAGCCTCTTGCTGTATACTTTGTAGGCCTTGCTGTGGCTAGAGTATCCTACAAAAGTGCCTTCGTCACTCATTGGGTCAAATTTTTCGAGATTCTCCTTCCCGTTGTTGTGAATGTAGCACTTGCACCTGAACACTTTCAGATGTGACACGTTAGGTTTTCTCCCTTTGAGCAGTTCATAGGGTGTCTTCCCCAAGAGGGAGCGGAGTGAGGCTCTTTTTAGAAATGTGAGCGCTGTGTGGACTGTCTTTGCCCAGAAATTTTTGGGCATTAGCATGTTTCTGGTCATGTCTTCCAAGGTTCTGTTATTCCTTTCAACGACCCCATTTTGTTGAGGCGTTCTGGGGGCCGAGAAGTTGTGATTGATACCTTTGTTCCTACACAGGGAAAGGAACTGTGAATTTTGAAATTCTGTTCCGTTGTCAGTTATGATCGAAGTCACATGCCATTCAAGTTTGTTTTCAATGAGTTTTAGCCATGCCTCGAATTCTGCAAAAGTCTCGTCTTTGGAGGTTAGAAATATTGTCCAACTAAATCTAGAGTAATCATCAACTATTACCAGAATGTATTTGTTACCTCCTCTGCTCCGAATGTTCACTGGTCCACATAGGTCCATGTGAATCATATTCAGAGAAGTAGAGGTGCTTACCACCTTCTTGGATTTAAATGATGTCCTTACTTGTTTTCCTCGGGCGCAGGCACTGCATACTTGATCCATTGAGTTTTCGACTTTGGGTAGTCCATCCACGAGTTCTTTTTGATGAAACTTTGAGTCTTAGGTCGGCATGTCCGAACTTTCTGTGCCATAGTAGTTTATCATGTGCATTGGTTGATAGGCAGAGTTCTTCATCAGAGATGAATTCTGGATCTACTATGTAGATCTCGTTTTCTCGAATGCCTCTTAGGATGATCTTACTTGTACTGAAGCACTTAACCATGGAATCATTAGTGTTAAATATGACTTGATTTTTTCTTTCTTGACATAATTGTGATACACTTAGAAGATTGGAGATCATCTACCAAGCTTACCTTATCAATGTGAAATTTTTCAGAAATGCTTACCTTCCCTAATCCTAGAATTTTTCCCTTACTTCTGTTTCTAAAGAGTATGTACCCTTCAGAATGTTGTCGGAGAGAGCTGAACCATCCTTGGTTTCCTATCATATGTTTTGAGCAGACGCTATCAATGTACCAGAGACGGGACCTCACTCCTACCTATAAGGGAAGACATCCGTTTTTACGAAACCAGACAAATCTGGGTTTACTAGATTTAAATAGAGTATCAGTCTGTCAATCTTAATTCTCAGTGTGACTCTGGGTTTCCAAGTGGAGGGAGTTTTATGCGACTTCTGATTTTTCGACTCAAGCTGCTTAAGTTTGTGGCAGTCTCTCCTGTAATGTCCTTCCCTTCCACAGTGCTTGCAAATGCGATGACATTTGATGCCTACATACTTGCTTCTCCCGGCAGGTACTGATCTTTCATTCTTCCTTGCATTAAAATTTATGCTGGAAGGTTTTTCATTTAGGGACTGCTTTTTCCAGATTACGTATGCCTTCTTGGCATTGAAGGGAACTGAGTTTTCTGTGGGATATTCAATCGCCTTGGAAGGTCTGTTACCTGTAAGGGATTTCAAGCATGAGCACTCTGTCACGGCCCGATTATTTTGGACCAAAATATTGGAGGTTTTCCGGGCCATGACAAGACATTACTTGACTAAGTGGGTTCCCTAACCCTTGGCCCAACTTTGGAGACCATTAGAAGTGGACTTGAAGAGGGAAGAAACCTAATAGATGGAGGCCTAGGTCTAAGATATAAAAGGCTATGGAAGAGAACACTTTGGAAGCTTCCAGGAGATGGTGGAAGAGTCTCCACCCTTTTAGATATTCTGGAATACTCTAGACTTGTATTTGTAGCCGTATTATTGAGTTAATCTCGGCCGTCCATTGAGGAGGCCTAAGTGTATAAATAGGTGAGGAGTCATTCACTCCAAACCAACCAAGTGAATTGAATCAAAGCATTCTCCAAGAATTATCTCATTTCTCAAGTTTTAGCCATTCACGTCATCTTTTCAAGGGAAGGCTTACTTAGCTAAGCGACTTCGGACGAAAATCTAGCTAAGCGCCGCACGACTTAACGAGTCCAACGATTAAGTCTGTGACAACTCGCATTCATTCTTTGTTGATTTTGTTTGATTTGCCTGAGGTGTCATTTCCTTTAAAAATCCATCTCGGATCTGGTGAAGCGTTCTGAGTAATTCTTGTGTTCCCCTTCTGCCTTGGAAATTTCTTGTTCCTTTATCCAATTTTCAATCCTCTTGTCTTCCTCTTCTCTAGTGTTGTAGTTCTGCATTGTCGGTCTGTAGTTGGGTCATGCTTGTTTCCAGATATCCTATTTTGTGCATGTGTTCTTCGCAGGAGTGGCAGTGTCCATTTTGTACTTTCATTTCCCTCTCAAGTTTCATTACTTTGTTTGCCCATAGCTGGTTGTTTTCTATCATCCATGTAATTATCTCATCTCTTTCCTCTAGGATTTTATTGAGTCTGTCATTTTCCTTCAACAATCCTCTAATCACATCAACAAATTCTGAGTCAGATTCAGTAGGTGAGATAGTGGTGTTTACCTCTGAGGTATCTGAATGTGCCATCATGCAGTTGTCTTTTGTTGATCGATCCCCGTCGCTATCTTCATCTGATTCTCCCCAAGTGGCCTTCATGGCTTGTTTGCTCTTTTGGGTTGGAGGCTCTCCGTTCTTTTTCCTAATGCAGTTTTTGGCCATGTACTCTTTTCGTTGACAATGATAGCATAGGATGTCTTTGTTTTCCTCAGGGGAACGTCTTTGTTCTGCTTTCCTTTTAGCAAAGTTCCGTTAGCTGTTTATTCTATCCATCTTGAATGCTCTGGTCATGAGAGCTGTGGTTTCATCTTCCTCCTCGTCATGTCCGTCAGTCTGTGCGATATAAAAGGCTTTTTCAATTTTGAGAGCGATGGAGTTGGTTTTGTCTGGTTCCCATCTATTTAATTTTCTTTTTATTATTCCTGCATTTCTCTGGAGAGTTACAATTCTTCAAGTGTTATCTTTTTGATATTGTTTTGTGCATGCAGTGACAAAGTTACTGCATCCCACTTGTCATTTAGGGCATGCAGAAAATGATGAGTTACTTTCCATCCGGGAAGGGTTTCTCATAGAAATTCCATCTGACCGACATAGGTTTGAAAGCGGGTATGGAAGTCCTCCAGTGATTCGTTCTTGCCCTGCATAACACTTTCGTAATCTTTTGCGGCCGCGAGGATTCTATTTTTCTTAATGTTCTCATTCCCTCCGTAAAGTCTCAAGAGTCCATTCCAAATATCTTGGGCTATCTTGTACCTAAGAACCTTTTTCAGATCTCCGGGGGAGAGTGCAGCATACAATACTTTCTTAGCTCGATAGTTTTTTTGTAGGGCTTTGTAGTTTTCATCCTTATAGTCTTCCTTTTTCTTTTCCTTCGTGAGATCGGTGTTGTCCCTGTTCGATTACCCTCCAAAGCTGTCCATCTAATGAGCATATGTAGGATTCGATTTGTTGGGTTCACCAATCGTATTTTCCAGGTTTGAGCACTGGTGGTTTCCAGAATGAGTCGTTGATTGAGCTATTTGCGGCCATTTATCCTGCAAAGCTAACAAAAATCTAGAGCATTGGCTTTGATACCGATTGTTGAATCGTTAGGTTAGCTTTTCCTCTCAGGTAAAGAAGAGTTGTCTTCCCTGAGAGGTAAGATAGCAGCAAAATAACTTAAATAAATAAAGATTAAAGGCTTACTCATTTGTGTATAGTGGAAACCCTAGTACCAATTGGTGACTAAGTAAAACCACTACCTTCCAGTGTCCACTGGAAGGATTTGTGAAAGAAGATGCTTTGTATTAAGGATATGCTTGTTGATTACAAATGTCTAAGCAACTAATCTTCTACTTAACCTTTGGATCTCTCAACTCAATCGAACCCTTAAACACTACTCTTTTCACTTCCAAGCTTGACGATTAGAGTTTAATTTCTCTCACGTAGAAGTACTTTGATTTGCTCGCTCAATCTTTCTTTTCTTCAATCGATATCATTTCTTGCCTTCACTTCTTCTCTTTTTAAAACTCTTTTCCAAAGATTCAGCCGTCATTAATGCAAGGATCGAGTGTGATTTGGATTGTCTCAATCCTAATCAATTCTGGCATTAATATATATCTCTTAAGCTTGGAAAGTCAATCAATCAAGGATAGATTTGTTTTCTAAGCCAAGAGAATCATGAAATTTGCAGCGCCCTTGAGTTACTGATAGTGTACAAGTAGTTGCTATAGCAACTCCTTGTTCAGCCGGATCTGGTGCAACAAGAAACAAAACAGTGAACAACGATTTTTTAACCCAGTTCGGCCAATCTGCCTACGTCTGGGGAGGACTATACTCCAGTCCTCAATCCACTAGTCTCCAAGGTACTCCGTACAACACATACTCGACTCTTCGACAATCTATGCTACCCGACCTCGACTAGCACTTCACACACAATCAGAACACCCTCTGATTTTTGTCTCACTCACCTACACACTTGAGTTAATTCAGAATAGCTACTCCTCTGACCACACAGACTCAGCCTATTCTAATTAACACAATGTCTCAGTAGGTTTGCTAAGCACACCCTTGTGCAACAAGGTTGTAAAGATTCTGTCCGCTTTGCTCCAAAGCCTTCCGCTGTGCCGCTCGAACTCTGTCGTGAGTGCTCCTCACAATGGGATGCTCTCCCTCACTTAGTGACCACCTGTCAATAGCGAGAACAGGCCTTCTGCAGATTGTCCGAGTTCCTCCACTCGACAACTCTCCGGCTGCCTCCCTTGATCAACCAACAAGCACGCCCTGCTCTGAATTGGTCCTCTCCGATCAAGCACTGACCAGACATTGATAGTCTGCAATCAATCGATACAGAAATCACACTGATCTGCGCTCACACTCTGCTCACGGTGGTGATCCGACTCTTCTAATCTCCGCTTTGCAATCTTCGGTGATAGAGGGCTCTATCCGTGCCTTTCTATTCGGATGCACTGTTATGCTCTGCCCAGCCTCCTTTAAATAGAAACTCCATGCTCCATCAATATCAACTTTAGGAACCCTTTCCAAAAGATCTTCAACAAGATTCTATCTATTTTTTAGGAGATTTGATTTTCCAATCAAATCTTCAAGCTTGAGGCACATAAATTTTTATTGGGATATTCTGAGAATATTTGGATCCTATTGCATTGCTACTTCATGTCTGGGCAGATTTCTCATCGGGCCAAAACGGGTGCTCTGCTGCTACAGCTCCTGCTGTAGCAACTGCTTGTTCTCTGGGTTTGTACACTCTGGCAGGTTTTGTCAATTGAATGCCATTTGCATTATCAAATCATATTTGTCGTTATCCAGAATATATCCCATAATATATTTTGGATATCCTCTCAATATGTTGTGAATCCACCCGAGTATCTTTGCAAGAAAATCTTTTATGTTTGGCGCATTTAATGCAACTTTCCTGCGCATTAACTGCAACCATTAGCTAAGTTTTTGTAATCATCAAAACCTCGGAATCCAACAGAGTTTATAAGCACATAATGTTCAGAGGCTGAGATGGAAAGAGACTTGATCGCATTCTGGTAAATCATGAGGTCCAACATCAGATATCCCCAAAACAATTTTGCTTTGGGTGTGAATTGATCTTAAAGACTTCATGTTTAAAATAAGAACGTGGTCTAGTGGCAAAAGGGACGTCAAACATCTCAGCGACTAGTGTTTCATTCCTGATGGGGCCAAAGCAGGGGCGCTGGTAGGAGTGGGGTAGAATAGAATAGAAATAGCATCACTGCACCGGATCAAAATCGAAACCTAGTGTGGTTAATCTAAAGTTTATTTGTAACTTTAGAATTCTTGAATTCATTACGTTGTTTTTTATATAATTGTTTGTTTTAATTCATTTACATAATTTATAAAGATGAGATTTTTTATTTGTTTGTACAATTATACTTAATATTTTTATTAAAATTTTAAATTATATTTAATATACATTATTATTGTTTTGATGGAAGATGTTACAAGCTTTGTAGTTTCTTTGGACCAAAATAAGACAAAACATAAAGATTTAGATGAACATAATGTGTTGACCTATTTATCTTCCAAGGCTAACCGAGTGCATGAGTATTGGCCGATTGAGGCGTGTCATAATGTGTTGGAAAACTAACTCAAAGGGCTACTGCCTTTTAGTTTATATCAATATATAATTTAAATATTTAAAGACAAAAAGAGAAATTAAAGTCAGAATCATAGTGTAGAGTGAATAGAAGCCCGTAACCATTTGAGCTAGGTACGACCTGTAAGCCCGTAAAATTAGGCAGTACGGTCGTACCAAAGGGAGAGTATGAGCTTGAACCCTCGGAATGTGTTTACGTCCATATCAGTCATATCGATCATGAGTAGTACGGGCTTGAAGGCACAGAGTTGAGTTTCGCTCGTACCCGAAGCAATACGCCTATATTGCTCATGTGCAGTACGACCGTACTGAGCCAATACGGGTGCTAGACTTTAAAGCCGAAATTTGATTCTATAAATAGAAATCCAAAGGCCTAAAATATGGATCCTGAACATGGGCAATATTAGATCTACTTCTTGAAGATAGGAAAAACGACTCAAGAGAAGATTAAAAATCGAAGACTTGACTTCATAGACTCTACATTCGGTTTCCTTATCTTTGATTCTCTTTATATATATATATATATATATATATATATATATATTCTGGTTTTATTACCATGTCTTGTGAGTAGTCTTCTTATTCCTGGATCCTATGAATCCCTTGTTGTATCAACTCTTTTCATGCGATTAAATATAGTTTTTGCTTTGACTTATACGTATGTGTTTGATCCTACATAGCTTGATGCCATGTTCTATGCGAATTTGTCGTAAGGATAGTTAATTGAAGAACCAATATCACCATTGTTGAGGTAATTAACGGAAATTAGGATTGGTACATAATCGTAGTAGCTATATTGGTAGTATGTGATTTAGTAGATGTGTTAACATCACTTGTTTGAAAACATGTTCTTAATGTATTCCTGACGTAATTAGAACTTACCATTGTTGATTGGTTATTGATGGTTAGGTTCATCGTTGTACGCGTCAAATTAATCCTTCCTTCTCCACTTAGTATAGCGGCTAAGTCAGGGTCGATCACACAAGGAGCAAGCAGACTCGTTCAACTAGTGACCTACAACTTACGAAATTGGGGTTGTGAGTGATTGGGTTGCGCAGGTGCGCGAATGAACAGTAGTGAAAGCAGAAATTACATTAGACGTGCGCAGGCAGTAGAGATTAAGTACTATGACTATGAAAAGTATCGGTGCAGACAATCCTCTATGAATGTATTCCTTATCATTGACTGTAAACGTCTATAGTTCGATTTACTGTAGTTAGTGTCCGATCAAGGCTTCCTCACATGTGCGCATGTTCCGATCAAAGTTCATGGGCTATTAATTCTTAAAACTAGTCTAAGCAGCTACGAATCCTGTCACAGTAGGAGCTGATTATTCTAGCGCGTTACTCCTAGTTGTCACCGTCAAGCTACCAACTAGTTTAACATATAACAACAAGTAGTAAGAGTAAGATTGCGGTTCAAGGCTTCCCCTACTCATGCAACTAGCTGTCAACCGTGTGCACAGAATTAATACAAGCAAACAAACTATGCATTTAGCACAAGTCTCAAAGGAAATACTCATAGAATCATGCCCAACCGATACAAAGCGTTTAGCTAGACATGCTAGTAGTAAACATCATAGAAATAGTAAATAAAAGCTAAAGTGTCCAAGGAAACAGTAACAAGCAGGTGCGTGCAGGTTGCTGTGTCTCGGCTCGCGCAGTCGGCTAGCGCAGGTCCTCGCAGCAGCTCGTGTGTTTTTCAGTTCTGGCTCTCTCTCGTGTGTTGTTGTGTGTGTCGTCTTCCAAACCCTAGCCTTCCTCTCTTTATATACTGCTTGTGAGACCCGTGACACTCTTGACAACTTCCAAATCCTAGGAGATTTTGTAGGGATATGGTGTTCAAGATTTGGAAATACCGCTACCCTGCGCATGGCTCAAGCAGGGTTCGCGCAGTTGGTTAGCGCACCGCAGTCTGAATCTGCCACTTCCTATCCTGTTTGCGCTGTTAGCTCCGCAGGCCGTGTTGCGCTCCTTAAACGCGCCTATTAGCGTGTATCCGACTTAGGCCCTTGTTTTGTCCTGGAATACAAAAACATTGAAAACCAGTAATCTTGTACATAAAATAATGCAAACAAGCACAGTGTTAGGATCTAAATAGTGCGTATAAATAGGCTCTATCAAACCCCCCACACTTGCCCTTGTTCATCCCGAACAAGCACTTAAGCACGGATACAATTACCTCTCTGGAGTCTAGCGCACAGTCTTGCATTCTGGCGCGATCTGCACAACTGTTCACCCTGCGTTGCTCTATCACCTGCACGCAACTGCCTTCAACAATTTAACATAACATTTCCGAAATTCGTTACCTCTCAGCTGGGGTGGAGCTTATTTCGGATGGCTGGGAGATAGCTCTTCATAGGCTCCGGGTTGTCAGTCTTTACTTCGAGCACGGGTATATGGTTAATTGCGCAGAACTCGAGCCTTCTTGATGATTTTCTTGTGAACTTGCGCACGCTGGTACGGAGTTGTGCGCATGCTGGTTTCTTTAGCGCATATCATCTGCTGGGGTTTTTCTTTTTGTACAGCTATATCTACGGTTCCTATGTTCCCAGAACGGTTCCAGTCTCGGCCTTCGGATAGCAGCTATGGAACAACGCTCCGCTCTCCCTCCTTGATCAATTTGCGCAGGTCAGCGCACGCGTTTACACCCGCGCCCGCCTTCCCTTGCTTGACTTCCAGAGGAAAGGTGGTTTGTTTTCCCACCTTGCCACGCTTTGGGTATTCGCCTTCGGCATCTGCGTGGCTGAGCGCGCTCTATTGTTCCGAAGGACGCGAAGCACCGGCCTCCACTAGCGCTCTCACCCATATACCTGACCTTCGAAGCAAAAACGACTAATCGCCTCTCTAGAGCTTTTCTGTCAACTCCACACCCCCTCTATATCCCATCTAAAAGGAGCGGAAAAAATCGAAAAAAAATATATACTAAAACAGTTGATAGCAGCGCATGCAAGATGAATGGGGCAATACAAGTCGAAAAGTGTGCGCAACCCGCACACAAGCGCACCACTACTACTATTCCCTACCACTAAACTAAGCTACACTACAAAGCTCAAAAAAAAACGTGAAATGTAAATGTATGCAAGCAAAACAAAGGATATAAGAAAGAAAAACATATAGTCATCGCAGCAAAGACATAGTCAGGAGTTCACGAAATGTTCAGCACAATATAGCAATATAACAGTGAAATGAGCGCCCTCCCTGTGTCCCTAGACATCTTCGGAGCTGGACTCAGCCGCGGATCCTTGCGCCTCCTCATCTGTGGAACCTGTCTCATATTCTGAACTGGAGGCTGGCGGCACTACGGAAACTGCAGCAGGCTGAGTCACGAGATCGTCCTCCGAGATAGGGTCCCATATTGAGTCTGAGCTGGAACCTATGATGGGATTACCCTCAGAGGACCTCTGTACAGAGGGCTGCGCAGGGGGTTCTGCGGGTGCTGGTACCGGGTCTACTACTGAGGTGGGCACTGCTGAATGGACCGGTGATTGGGCAGGAGGGCTGGCTGGCTTGCGCTGCTCGCTGGGGGACCCTGGAGGCGGCCTACGCAGACTGAGAAGAGGGGGGATAGAATCTCCAAATTTCCACCCTGATGGTGGACTTACGCTCAGGTCTGCCCCCTCTGGCGCTAAATACTCTAGCACGCGCATGACGTTGAACATCATGCGCTGCTCCTCTAACACCTCCTCAGGCGCCTCCTCTGCCTCCGTTCTGGGGCGCTTTCCCTGTGCACGCGGGGGAGAATCATCAATGGCTATGGTTACTGGCTCCCCCTACTGCACACTCGCCCTCAGGTGCGCTCCAGTCTGCGCACGAGTCCTCATGCGCCTGACTGGAGGCGCAACTGGCTCTGGGGCCTCTTCCATCTCCCTTTCCTCAGGAGCCTCCTCTGGCTGCTCGCTGCTCTCTGCCCTGTGCCTCGGTGCTCTAGCCGGCTGCAGCTGGTAGCACCATTCCAAGGACCCGTCCTCTCTCGCAGCCACCGCTCGGAGCTGCAGCATAAGGGCACGATCCAGGGGGACGGCTGGAACTATTGTGTGCTCGGGCACTTCCGGCTCTCCATGCAGCGCACGCAGCAGGTGCGTGATCATTCCTCCGCACGTCAGCGGCCCTTTTGTGCTGACCCTACTCCAATGCACCACCATATTTGATACAAACAGCACCTTCTTCCCGTAGTAGAACCCCTTCAGTATATCCATGTCTAGCAGGCTGATCTTTGGTGCACCATTAAAGCGCCCGATGATTGCATAGGCAACCATGCGCCAGAGGTAGAACATCCACGGGTCGCAGCTCGCGTCCTCGGCTGCGTCCCGCGGCAAAAGCTTGGCCGGTCGCCATCTCACGCCATGCCTCCTGATTTGGGTGCGTGTCCACATCCTCCTCACGCACCTTGGCGCACCTCAGCGTGCGCTTCAGCTTCTTGGCCGAGGCTATATACCACACCCCTCGGTGCCGGTATCTGATCTCCAAGTCGGCAGTCTCCAGCGACGCCAAGAACTCACACGTATCCTTCTTATCAGCTGCGTTGTTGACCTCCAACAGCGCTTCCCAGCCCGCCAGCACGAGCTTCTCCACAATCAGTTCCTCATCCCGACTTCGCGCAGGAAGTCCCTGCTGATGTACGGGGTCCCGTACATCTCCAGTCTCATGAAGGCGTCATATTTGCTGGCAAACGATGCTGGGGTGTCCTGATCCTCTGCGGGCCTCATGGTCAACTATGGTCAATGCTCAACAAATGCCCAAAAACCCAAACTCCGAATAACGCCCTTAAACTGTCACCTAAAGGTCGCCTATCCTCCGCCAACAAAACCCAGCACCCAGAACTCCAAATGGTGCAGTCGAACTAGGTGCAATTTCAAACCTAGGGCAACTCCTCTATCGCACAAAACTCTAACTGAATCGGCTCAAACTGAAGGGAAGGGTTACCTGGCGTATGTGCGACGGTAAGCTCCTCAAATCTTTCTGAACGGAGGCCTGGTTGATCGTCGGACGGTGAGCGGAGGCTGAGGGCAGGAGCTTTCTTGCAACGGTCGAATGTGAAAATGCTGAAATTTTTTGTAAGTCTTTGCCTTTTATACCCCCTGTCTGGCGCATCTGTTCTGCGCACTGAATTGGCGCACTGACCTGTGTACTGCTGCGCGACTAAAAAAAAAAACTGCAAGTTCTAAATTAGCTAAAAACACTAAAAACTATAAAAAAAACGTCTAAAAGAAAAACGTGTCGGGTTACCTCCCGACAAGTGCCTTTGTTTAACGTCGTTGGCTCGACCGTACCTCGTTACTTGCTTAAAAGCGTGCCATTGACCCCCCCCCCCCCCCCCCCCAAATCTTGCTCCTGAGTGACCCCGCGCTCGTGTGTGTGTGTTGCGTTCTTCTTAGTCCAGCACAAAGGAACGGAAGGGTGGTCAGCGTGGGTAATGTCATGTGACAAATCATAAGTAACGAGGTTAGTTAATGAGAGAGAAGAAATATGAGCAATAGTTCCCAGTTCTCCCTCAGGTACATCTGGTTGCGACTCTGGCGCAGCAACCTGCGCATCTTCTATTTCTGGCTCTGCCAAGTCAACTTCGCGCACTGTGTCATCCCAAGGTTCTCCTAAATACTTTTTGACCCTCTGCCCATTGACCTGAAAACGATGCTGGTGCTCATTTTCTAACTCGATTGTTCCGTAAGTTTTAACTAGTTTAAGTTTTAAACGATGCAGCGCCTCTAATAAACTGATTTGTGAACAAGCAGTTGCTGCAGCACGCTCTTGTTCACTCGGAAATTGTCTCAGCAAACAATGAACAAGACAGAAGTTTGTTCACCCAGTTCGGCCAACTGCCTACGTCTGGGGAGGACTATTCTCCAATTCTCAATCCACTAATCACAGAGGTTTCCAAGTACACTCGGTTACAACTCCACGCAACCTATGCTACTCAACCTTGTGTGGATCACTGGACACAATCAGAACAGGCTCTGACTTGTGTCTGCACACCCTCTACAAATGTCAATCTAGAATAGCTACTGTCTCCTCGAAACTCAGCCTATTCTAAACTACACTCAACTCTGCAGGGTTGCTGCAGCATCTGCTGTAGCACACAGCTGATGCACAATCTGTCCGCGTCGCTCCAAAGCCTTCTGCCGAGCCGATCGAACTCTTCCACGAGCACTGCACACTCAGGAATACTCCCCCTCACTCAACGACCACCTGCCAATATCGAGGGCTCAAATCTGCTCTTTGAATTTCCAACGGCCACTACCTCTCTATGGCTATGCTCCAAAGAAAGTACTTGACTTTTCAATGAGACTACGCTCCAATCGAACTCAGATCAAGCTTAGATCAGACTTCACTAGTCTTGATCTTCTTTCAGCTCATACACCCACCAAATCTTCGCTCTAGTCTTTAGCTTCCGCTCTTTGCTTATGCGAATCACTCACTCTTTTGGGTGCTGGATCCAATCTTTCTCCTTTTGAATTCTCTTGAATTATTGATGCTTGGATGGATGCTTTAATGCTCTGCCCAGCCTCCTTTAAATAGGAGCTTCATGCTCCATCAATATCAAATTTAGGAAGCCTTCCAAAAAGCTCTCCTAGATTCTTGCAAGTTTGTTGAGATTTGATTTCCCAAAACCAATTTTAGAAATCCCATCTTTACCTTGAGCTTGCTGAGTTGTTGGCTGCTGCTGAAATTTCCTAAATGCATTAGGAAACAATCCCATCAATTTTAAAGAAGATCCTCCAAGATTTCTACAATATCATATCTCCTAATTTGTAGGAGATTTGATTTTCCAATCAAAACTTCACTCAACAAATTTGCCCTTGTTCTTGAGAGACACTCAAGAAATATTCTCCTGAATATTCAGCTCTTTCCGGAAGCCCTTCGGTCCACTGATTTGTTGTTTGAACGCAATCTTCGAGAAAGCTTTGAATTTCTGCTACAGCATTTTAGCTCCAGCATCTGCTGTAGCACATGCTGTCTGAAGGTGTGCGAAACTTCTGCTGTAGCTCCAGGAACCAGCGTCTGCTGTAGCACTTGCAGCTTTTCTGCCTTGTATACTTGCACTGGATTTCTGAAGGAGAGCTGATCTTCTGCTACTGAACTTCTGCTCCAGAGATTGCTGTAGCACTTGCTTACTCCACTGCTTGAGCAGTCACTCTGCCCAGATTGCACAAGCTGATGTCTTCATGATCTCTTCAAGTTTTCTGAGCGCCCCACGCCTACATTAGGTGGCGCGCCTGGTGAAGACATTAAGCTCAGGCGCGCCACTTAATGTCTTCATCTGGCGCGCCACTTACTGAGCTTGCTCACTCTGGAATGCTCTTCATCAGCTGTTTTCTTTTCATACTTGCTGTAGCAGGCTCTAGTGCACTTTGTAGGAGTTTGTCAATGATGCCACATACCTTAACACCATTGTTGATTGGTTATTAATGGTTAGGTCCGTTGAGTGTATGCCTCGCTATAAGGACTCAGAGTACAAGATGTGTCGCAAAAAGTAATGATCCAAGAGTGTCTATCTTATTTATAACACACATGATTTTATTCCATTCATCGTATGATATGAGTGATTATATGTTTTGTTTCATGAATTGAGTGGTGCACACAGGTGATGTTCGATTCATAAATACTACTTTTATTTACGTAATCTTGTTCTTGCGTCAGAATCACTTAGTTAGGAAATTGAAATCATTTTCTTGATTAGGATAACTAAACAAAGGCATTATCTTGCATTGTATATACACGCGTTTGTTCCTTGGACTAATCAAGGTTACAAATAATGTTTGACTGCAACTTGATCCTTAAAACACAACCTTGACAACTATAAGGGGTTAAAATACGTGTTTCCATCTATCATCTTTAATATATCATTCTTTGATTCAGGCGATATGAGCAGCATTATCCTCATATATCACCGTTAGTTTCTACAACTTTTCCCTTTCCGTTCAAAAAATCTTAATGCGATACTGCAAGGTGTGGTGTCAAACAGGTGCGAGACCAATTCCCAACATCTTCACTTGTATAACATATTTTCTGCTTGTAATTTGAGCTTTTATCGTGAAGTCTGCTTCTTGTGCTTGTTCCAACCACTCTTTTGGCTATCGGGGTTTATCCTAGTATAATTTTGTCTTTGTCATTTGCCACGTCCACAACATAACCAGTAGGTCGAGTTTGATTATTGTTGAGAAGCAACTGATTCTTGTTTTCTGCTAAAATTAAGCAAGATAGCAATTCTGAATGTCTTAAAAACCACGTTCCACGTACTATTGTTGGAGTACAAGGTTACTAGCGTGATACGTAGAGAATTTTTTCTCCTACATATCTTCTCTCGAGTAGTCTCTCCACACAGACTCAAGATTGAAATAATACAGAATAATTTAGAATTATAATCTCAGACTTTTTAAAATATTTTTGCCTAAAGTAAATGCATTCATGCCTTGGTAAAATGACCGTCCTCTGACGATCGAAATGATCCTTAAAACTCTTCTAGAGTTCAAAGGGGTCTTTGATGTCAAGTACTAAGCTTTTAGGCTCTCTTGAAGATGATGACTGTTAAGGTATGCGGCATCTTTGACAAAATCTATAAAAGGTGATCTAGTGAGATGCCAAATCATCTTGTGGAGACAGCGCGCAGCTGAAGCATCATGTACACAGTCCAGATTCGATGTGCGAGGAAAGTTCCTAACCGTTTTAGGAATTTCCTGCAGCAATAGATTGCCTAAATCACTTCTCAAAGCTTGAGTTCAAGATATGGTTTCAAAAAGGATTTTTGGAAAGAAGGTTGTTACAACCATATCTCAACAAACTCCTAAGTTCTTGGGATAGATCTTGGATTGCTAAAAAGAGTTTAGGAAGCGGTCTAAATCCTAGTGGAACTAGAATTGCTATATTCCTTGAGGGCTGCCGGTATATAAGGGCAGTGTGGAACGCACAAGAAAGAGACGCACAACACACACACACAAAGAAAGAGCGATAAGCAAGAGCGACGAGAGTGTGCTGTCATGGATGAATGGGAGAGTCTAATCGATGCTTGATCAGTAAGTTCAACCGGAGCGAGACTCATTGAGGATCAAGTACATATGCCCATTGAAGAAGCGTCGCCGTTGAGCTGAACGCCGAGGATCGAAGAGCAAAGCAAAGTTCCCCAAATGCTGAGTGGAGATCACTGATCAAGGGGGAGCTTTCCCAGAGTTGTGTGAACTCGTGAAAGTCGGATTAAAGCAGCTGAGAGAGCTCATAGAATCTGAGGTAGATGCTAAGGAAGAGCAGTTTGTGTCAATAAGTTGCTATAACATCTTGTCATAACAGTTTGTAATAGAATATGTTATGTCTTTGTGATTAGAGGTGTAGCATTCTGGTATTACATTATGTTGAGTCTTTAAAAGTGTACTCTAGTCTGTGTGATCAGACTAAGCGAAGATTTTAGCTAGGTTAGAAGTAGAGGTTGTTCTAGCATAGGCTGAGAAATGGAGCCTTTGTACTTTAACCGGATATAGTGGAAACTTGGGAACCAGAAAGTAGCCCCCTAGAGGTAGACACTGGCCGAATTGGGTAATCAAAGTGTTTGTGTTTTTCAGATTCGATCTTAGCGAGATTATTTCGTAGTTGTCGTAAGAGGATGTTATAGCATCCTGATTGGTTCAAGACACCAGCAGCGCGTCCAAATTTCAATAATGAAGTAGGATCATTGCCTTGGCACAATCTTTCTAGGATGCGTTAGAGCTTTCTTTAACGGTTTCTCCCAAGTTGTTGCTTACAAAGCGTATGAAACATCAACTACCCATGTAAGATAATTTCTTCCGAGAACATAAAGGACAATAAAGTCAAATCTTGCAACGTTAGACATCTATACAATAGAAAATAAAGTATGAGATATAAAGCCTAATGGAGCTCAACATCAACTACCCATGTAAGATAATTTCTTCCAAAAACATCAAGGTCAATGAACTCGAATCTTGCAACATTAGACATCTATACAACATAAAATGAAGTATGAGATATAAAATAAGAGACTAAGATATAAAATTACAAAACAAAATAAATAAATGCATGCATTCATATGTATTATTGGCAATGTGTTATGATTACGCGAGGCGAGACTATGAAAAACGAATAATGTGTCATAAGCACATATTAAGTGAAAATGAATTACTATTTTAATTCATAATACACTAGTGATAATTAAAGCATGGAATTAAATACATACAAAATGCCAAAAGATTGATCATACACTTCCACTATATTACAAGAGATTTTCATGGACTTATCACTTATAACGAGAATTAATTTTATATATGTTTATAATCATCTAGACGATATCATTTAACTAGGAAAGTTCTTTGACCTTTCTATCACATAAAAAAAGTTGTACATTAAATATATTTTAAAAACATACCTTCAACTTTTTGTGTTAATAATGTGTTATAAAAATGTAGGAGAAGATTACTTAAATGTAGAGCAAAAAAAGAAATTGGTAGAGAATGGAGGAGAATCGTGTTTCCTCCTTTCTATTTGTTCTTATTCATCATTTACAAATGATCTCTATTTATAGGCTTACATGACGATAATGGAAGGATATTAATTTAACACAAATAAATGATCATAATAAAGGAGATAATATGGGGACATAAATTGGACATATTAATGGCCAAGAGTAATCCAACTTGATCACAATATTTATAACTTGTTAGTTCAACAAATATTTTTTATATTTCAATTCAATCATATTTCATTTTGTTTTACAAGCATACAAAACGTAGATGCTTAGTTACGACTTACGAACTATGCTGGGTCTAACATTTCCTAAAAATATTAGCCCGACCCAAGTCCTCATGAATATGGGAATGACTCGCAACTAGGTGAGCCCGGCTTAACTAAATCCAAGCCCGCATGGATTAGGGCTTTTTTTCGGCTCCGCCCACTAACATCTCTAAATTGTAGGCTCATCCTCTCGCCTTTTTCATAATTATTCTAAAATCAAAACATGTTAAAGGTAGGGATGTAAATGAGCCGAGTCGAGCCGAATATCTAAATATTCTAGCTGACTTACTAATATTCATGTGAAGATACTTAAATCAAGCTCATAAATGAGTTTTACATGAGTTGTAAAATAGTTTTTATCAAGTTTATCAACGAGCTCATAAATAAGTTGTTCACGAACATTACCGAATCAAACTCTCTCATGCTCGTACCCGGCTCTTTTAATTAGCAAGCTCAAAAGTTGTCCTTCAATTTGGCTCGTTTACAATCGAGAGAGCTTTTGAATGATCGTTGAATGAATAAGCTTGCGAGCACATCACATGTGTATTGACTCGCATGCACCTCTAGTTACATGGGAAGATAAAAACAAATCCAGTAAAATTATATATAATGCATAATTAGTTAAATTTAACCTACGAGGTTCACTCATTTCAATTTCAATAATAACAACATCATTACCAACACAATTTGTAAATATCATCTCAACGTAAAATACAATGAGATCTTCAAGAAATTCATCATTCATCATATTTCTTAGTTTGTTCTTAATTATCTTCATCGATGAAATTTGAGTTAAAATAAAACAAATCAATCATTCAATAAATTATATTATAAAATGATAATTTTTTCGTTTCAACCAACGATCGACATAAATGAGATAAAAGTCATACTTGCAAATGCTGGATTCTACGGAATGCAAATGCTGGATCCTAAGGAATCCCTACTAAAATGATACACTCCATATCTAGATCAATCATAGATATACTGAAAATTATGAAGAATAATCTTTGATGCAAATTTGTACATATTTTTAGCTCTGAATGCTCAAAAATGTATGGATAATGATGCACAAAGAAAAATATGCTTTATTAGAACTCTATGTAAATCTAGTAAGATTTATCAGGTGATAGTCAGGGATGGAGGTAGCATGTACGCTACCCGGACTATATAGCCCTTGTAATTTTTCAAAAAAAAAAAGTTAACCGGCTTTTTTGTTCAAGTTTAGAAGTGATTTTAGTTATAAATATATTAAAATTAAAGTTTAATACTCTCGTTCACAGTCCGCAACTTTCCATTGACATCATTATATGTTTGCCGATTCGATTCTTGGAATGTATTACACCCATCATTTTACAAAACGAGAATGAACCTTTCCTACTTATATCTATCTGCTTTGGGTGAATTGACATGCTGGCATTGGTTATGAGTTTTATGATTGAGTTGATGAAGCAGTTAAACCCGTTTGTAGAAGAATGGAGAATCTTACGTTTAGGGATCAATGGAGTGATGCTTCTAAGTGTTGATAATATTGATAAAATAAGTAAATAACAACAAAATTAAGGATCATGTTACTTATTATGTGTTTGTTTATGTGAGTGTTTTGCAAAATGCACTTTCTTGTTGTGGACATTTATAATTGTTATCTTGAATTTGATTTCTTATCAATCTGAAGTCTCTCACGAGATGCTATTAAGTGAAAAATCTTACCTAATTTGTTTCTAAGTGGTATTTTTTCTAATATTTGGTAGTGTGATTTATTTGCAATTCATTTTGATGATTTCGGTACAAGGACCCAGCCTATGTCAATAATCAACAACATAACATTGTTGATGCAATCTTAAAATTGAAATCGATGTTAATTTGAAATTTACATAGCTTTTCATTGTTGTATGTTTTACAATGCATCCTAATAAATGAACGACACAAGCTATTACTTGAGTAGTAATTACTATGTTTTGCTTGCCTTTTTTGATAGCTTCGAAGATTTTAAATTTACACTAAGTGTATCATCGTCAATTTTCTAAATCCAATTACTATGGTTTTATGCTTGATATTAGGATATCTTTTTATTTTTGAGTAGTAATTATTATAGTTTTGCTATCAAGAGTTATCTTATTATCTAATTTTAATTGTCATATTATCGTTCTTAATTTAGTCCTGGCTATTTTAAAATCCTGCCTCCACCCGTGTTGATAGTCTATAACATTTAAAATTTTGCTGACCTGATTTTAATATCTTTTAGGCCTCTCCTTGACATAGTAATAGCATACACATAACAAAATATTTTAACCTTAATATTAGAATCATCCCAACCATTCGTTCTCATAGTTTGAAGTTTTTTTACAATTAAAAGAAAATTCACAACACTCAATATGTAGTTCTTATGAAAAGCTTGAGAAATAAATTCGGAAATCTTCATGATTTGATGCATCAAATTCGAGTAATAGATAAAATTAAACTTTTTTATAACCCTACCTATTCTTTTTGCTTCTCCTTGAACTTTATTTACTCCATACCTATACAAATCATTAATAATTATTCGGATAATTGTTATTAACACTTTGATGCACTGCTCCATTGGTCTTGGAACAAAAAAAAATTTTCATTCTTCTGATACAATAAAATCTATTCACTACACCCTATACCAAATTTGAAAATTTACAATTTCCAAAACAAACTCAAAACTGGGCAATGCACATCAAGCTAAAACTAAGAAAAAATTATTACGTGAAACATCAAATAAGATGAATTTATCCGTATATAGGGACGAGGTTAATTTTTTGTTCTCCAAATTAATGGGACTAGTGCATCACAGAAAGTGAATCGGTTAATCAGTGATGGAAATCACTGATTGAGAATGAAGAGTGTCACATCTTAATTTTATTATAATTATTATTAGCCCCTCTTAAAACACACCCTTAACCTAAACTTAACCCCTGTTTTTTTTTTGTAGAATAATTACTGATAGCCTGGATAGCTCGTGGATTGAGAGCACTTTGAAGCTAAATGCTTCAACTTAAATAAAACTTCTACCTTTTACATTTAAGTAAAACATTAACATAAATTAGTGAGTTTATGTCAAATAATCCAACACTTAATTTTCAATCTTTTTATCATCTTGAGTTCCATTGTGTTATCTTTCACGATTCCGAATGCATTGCGAAAATGGACAATTAAAACTGATTGAAGTAGGGAACATATAAAATTAATGTCAAATATATAGTTCAAATGAAATGATCTAAGCCTATCTAGCCATTGGTAATGGGCCGTGCCGGGCCCGCATTGTAATAAGTCTGAGCTTGATCGGGTCGAAAAATACAGGTCCAATTGCATATATTTCGGGTCGGGTCGGAATGATTGTACCGTGGGCTGTCCGTCGGCCCGATTTATATACGGCCGGGCCGGATACAATTCGGCCCATGATAAAATTTACTATAATTAAAAACTAAACATTTTTTTACTTCTCATGTTGTTTCAGATCAGACTGGACTTTACAGACTCAGGTCATTTAGACCCACTTTCTAACCTCATCCCAACATTATAAACTCTGAGTAATTTTTTTTTACAAAAGCTAGCCTATTACAAACATATTACAACTATGATAATAAAGAACAAAAAAGCTATCTATCTGCTGAGCATTAAGCATGGCTGCACAAAAAAGCTATTTTACAGCTCAATAAACATTTAACAATTAAGTGCAAGTTAACAATAATAAACTTACCTAAATAACTTACCAATTAAGTGCAGTGCACATTACCATTAAATACCTTAATACCAAGCACAACAGCTCAACTCATTTCAGCTCACACAATAACATTACACCTACAAAAGTATAACAAACGATTAAAAAATTTTCATGCACAATTAGCACCCACTGTAACGAATAATTAGAGATTGTTTAAAATGAATATCCCCAAATCAATTCCCTAGCTAACAGCTTAACACAGAATAGACTAAGGTTACACTGGCGGATCAAAGCGAACAAAGAGAACCATAAAAATGGACTTATTCAAAATGTGAACCATCATTCAGATATATAAGGTTCAGTTAATCAATTTTACACAACTATATACCAATCTAATGAAATAAATTTAAGCATTACATACGACACACAAGGACAAAGCACAAAGCACTCCAGCAGTTGTTATAACCAATGTAAAATTTCAAATGAATTGAAATTGGAATATCCTTATAACAACGAACATTATCAACTGCATGCAATTTATCCTCTTTTCCCAAAATTGATCTCCGTCATCCAGAGGTCTTATCTAATGTATATCTAAAGTAATGTATACATGAGATTCCGAACATACCAGATAGGGAAATAGAGTTTGACAGATCAAACTTCCCGATAATTCACGAAGCACCATTTATCCTCACACCCGAGCAACTAATTAGCTCCAGGAAAAAAACATGCATTAAAAATTACAGTAGCAGAACGAAACAACAAAACTTCAGTACAAAATTACGAAACTAACTACTTACCTTTGCAGATCCAGAGCGAGGTATGGACGACCATTCGCTGGACGGACGCTCGAGGGGTGGAGAATCAGATCTGGCCGCCAATGAGGAGGGAGAAGCGAGCGATGGATAAAAGGAAGAGTGAGTAGTGAGGATCAGAGGAGGGAGCTATGGACAAAGGGAAGAGTGAGCGATGACCGTGAGGAGGAGAGGAGGCAGGCGGCGGGTTCGGGGAGGAGAGAAGTAGCTGTTCGGATTTTAGGATTTCCTATCCAATAGACTGATTATTTGCTTTAACGGATCGCGGCGGATCGTCGGACTGATCCGGGCTTTTTTTTATTGAGCCCCAGCCGGCCTGTTCAACTTGGATTGAACTTTTAACTGGCTTTCGTCCAAGCCAAGCTGAGCCTCGTGGGCCATTTGCTAAGGGTTAAGCCTATCCTAGCCGAGCCGTATTTATGTGTTAAATTCAAATCATGATGATTCGAATTATGATGAGATTTGTACTAAAATAATTTAAAAAAAAATAAAACAAAAAAAACAAAATGACCTCAAATACAATACAAGTTAAGTATTGAATTTAATTCGAAAATACAAAATATGAATTTTGAATAAAATATTTTTTGCTAACATTTTGTCCGTCAATAGCAAGAGACCAACTTGAGTAAAATTGGAATCACCTCTTTTTAAAAAAAGAAAACACAAGTGTTTCTGATTGTCTGTAGAGGAGACCTTGAGTGACGTGGAGCTTTGACCGAATAATATTCCTTCTTCTCTCTCTAAGCTAAGCTACACAACTCCAGCCTTCGTCGCACATTCCTGCCATTGTCGTCTTCGCCTCACTTTTCCCATTTCTCTCTTCTTTCCCCCAATAATCTATCTCTTCACCTTCTACAACTTCACACTTCCTCCAACCATGCCTCCGATGATCGAACAAGGTACTCACTCACTCGTTGCTCGACTCACCATAATTACACTTAGCCCTAATTACCTAGTTTTGCTTAATTTATTTTGTTTTTGCTATCTTTGTATGCACGGTTGATTGGTGGGTTGTTGCGTAGGAGGTGATATGGATCTGGAAATGGGAGCTGCAACCTCATCAGCTGTGATATCACCTAGGATACCTTCTATAGTGGTATCTCCCAGAACGAGGACCCCCTCTGTAGTCATCTCGCCCGGAGCTCGAACGCCGTCGATTCCCACATCCACGCCGCGCAGTCAGAGCTCGCTTTCTGAGATTTCCCCGGCGCCATCGCCTTCATCGATGTCTGCTGCTCCAGCTTTAGTCCTGTCCAATTCAGGTAAGAGGATAGATCAGACTGTGAAGAAGAAGTACGTTAAGCAGGTGACTGGCCGGCTAAATGACACTGAAATTCATCTGGCTTCCCAGCGCGGGGATCTAGCTGCGGTGATGCAGATATTGAATGATATCAATTCGCAGCTGGTTGGGACCCTTAGTGGTTCTGAGTTTGATGCAGAAGTGGCTGAAATTAGAGCATCCATGGTGAATGAGTTGAATGAAAATGGAGAGACTGCCCTATATATTGCCGCTGACAGAGGACATATTGAGATTGTTAAGGAGCTGTTGAAATATTCCAGCAAGGACAGTCTTTCAGTCAAGAATCGGTCTGGTTATGATGCTTTGCACATTGCTGCTAGTCAGGGACATCATGGTGTTTATTCTCAACTTTACACTACAAATATACAAAAAGAATTATTTCATGCATCACGATATATATAGATCTTAGTAATTCATGTTTACATATAGAATTCAAATAAGCTAGCTAAAATACTAAGGTTGTGTGGCCTGATGATGTGTGGCTTCTGAACTGTGATTGGGTAGTACTGTAAAAATGTTACTCAAGTAACTAAATGATTGGCTTTAGAGTTTTTTAATTGGTATTTCATCAATTCTGTTTGAAAAATGGAATCAATTATTTTTTAATATTTTGCTCCCTCTATGTGAAAGTTAAAGAACTCTTCAAGAAGTAGATTTTCCCTTTCCGCCCGTTCAGAAAATGTAAAACAAAAATTTGTCATGCTGGGGTTGCATTGGAGTTGCTGATAAAAATGACAAAATGCTGGGGTTGCATTGGAGTTACTATGTACCGTTTTTTTTTCACTGTCTGTTCTTCTGATGAACTGATTATGGATTATCAAAGCCGGATCATTGTGCTCACAGATGACTTGTTTCTTACAGCCATTGTCCAAGTGCTTTTAGGGTATGACCAAAGTTTAAGCAGGACAACGGGTCCATCAAATACAACTCCACTTATTTCTGCAGCTACAAAAGGACATATAGATGTTGTGAATGAACTTCTTTCAAAAGATTCTACTTTAGTCGAGATTTCCCGAAACAATGGGAAAAATGCATTACATTTAGCTGCCAGACAGGGGCATGTAGGTATAGTGAGAGCGTTGTTGAAAAAGGATCCCCAGTTAGCACGGAGGAATGATAAGAAGGGACAAACTGCACTGCATATGGCTGTAAAAGGGAAGAATCGTGATGTTGTGCAAGCTCTTCTCGAGGCAGATCCTGCTATTGTGATGCTTCCGGACAAGAATGGTAATACAGCTCTGCATGTGGCCACTAGAAAAAAACGTGTAGAGGTAATAATTAAAGTGCACAGTTTTCAGCATGTGTGTTAATACCATATAACCATTATTATTAAGAACTGTTGCACTACTTCATTATGTTTATCTCCCGCATGATCGGATTATTTGAATTTTTTATTTAGCTTTCTGAATCATCCATTCATAAGTGATTGGCACAAAATTAATAACTCGAGTTGTTGTTAGGCTGTCTATGTCCAAGAATAGTCTAGGTATGGAAACTTCATTTTGGAATTAAAAATCATAACATTTGCCTTAAAACCTTGCTAAGACGATCAACATTATGTGTGCATGATCATGTGCTAATGAATTGTTCCCGTTCAGATAGTTGACGAGTTGTTGAGATTGCCTGATTCAAACGTCAATGCACTGACCAGAGACCACAAGACAGCCCTCGACATCGCGGAAGAACTCCCTATGTCAGAGGATGCTCAAGAGTTGAAGGATTGCCTCGCTCGGTATAATGCTGTGAGAGCCAATGAGCTGAATCAACCAAGAGATGAGCTGAGGAAAACTGTCACTCAAATTAAGAATGATGTCCATATTCAGCTTGAGCAAACAAAGAGGACAAATAAAAATGTCAATGGAATTGCAAAAGAGCTCAGGAAGCTTCATCGAGAAGGGATTAACAATGCTACCAATTCTGTAACTGTGGTGGCTGTGCTTTTTGCAACTGTAGCCTTTGCTGCTATATTTACTGTACCCGGTGGCGATGATGACAATGGGATGGCTGTGACAGTCGGCCGAGCTTCATTCAAAATATTTTTTATCTTCAATGCCATTGCTCTCTTTACATCATTGGCTGTGGTGGTAGTGCAAATCACACTAGTAAGAGGTGAGACAAAGGCAGAGAAAAGAGTTGTTGAAGTAATCAACAAGTTGATGTGGTTGGCTTCCGTTTGCACTTCTGTGGCTTTTATTGCATCCTCGTACATTGTGGTTGGACAACGACATTGGTGGGCAGCCATTTTGGTGACGGTTGTGGGTGGAGTGATAATGGCTGGAGTCCTTGGCACCATGACTTACTATGTGGTGAAGTCTAAAAGAAATCGGTCGATGAGGAAGAAGAGGTCTTCAAGGAGAAGCGGATCGAACTCGTATCATCAGTCTGACTTATCTAACTCGGAAATCGAAAATATTTTCGCCATTTGAAGAGGAAGAAGAGGTCTTCAAGGCAATATATCCGCTCTCCTTTCTTAAATTTGCTGAAGGGGGCGTAAGTCATTTGCAAGTAATGTGAACCAGTGCAAAAAACTGTCGGTTTATTTTGCACAGGAAAACTCTCTTCTTTGTAAGCATTGCCTTTCTTTCACCATATAATTTCAAGAGGGGCTCCTCAATGCTGTGTTTCTGTTTCAATATTGTCAACCATCTGGCTCACAACTTGACTCAGTTTAATGCTATTTTCTAGCTGATAAATAAGAAACACTTGCTCGCTCATGTTGTCTAGTTCTACTTCAGACCTCGCCTGATATGATATTTAATATGTAATCCAGTCCAAAGTGAATTAAATTAAGTAGTCATAGAAATTAACTTGATTTACATTCAACCATAATAACTAAGCTAGTCAGCTTATCACTGTTACTTGTGAAATACAATGTTAGTAGCATTTTTACAATATCCGCAGATCTGACAATGAGAAGCACTTGATAACTGTTAGCACAGGTACACGCACTCACAGAAATAATGAATCGAAACGAACAAGACACAAGACGTTGTTTACGCAGTTCGGTAACGATGTGTCACCTACTCTGCAGCTATAGAGTAGTTATAGCTCCGTTTATTGCTTTTTATGTGTTATTAGAGTTATAGAAGCAACACTATATATATATAGTCGAAAACCCTATACCGTACCGCGGTGGGCTTCGAACCCCACACGCCCCAGCCCAGTTCTTCAATGCGCCCAGTACGAGAGCCTGCAGCTTGGCCCCGGCACCCTGCCACTTTTCAGCGGGCCTACGCTTAACCGCAGCCAGCCCACATGAGCCACACTCAACAATCTCCCCCTTGGCGAATATCTGATTCCTGTGAAGTGTCTCTTACAGTAGCCTTATATCCTGGCGCTGGAGGATCCACAATCTCCTCAATGACGAGAGATGTGTAACAAGTCCAGACAGTGCTGGAACTTGTCAATAGTGATTGGCTTGGTCAACATGTCAGCTGCATTTTCTGCTGTGTGCACCTTCTCAAGTACTATCTGTCCGGGCATGAGTAATTCTCTGATCTTATGAAACCTCACATCAATGTGCTTCGTCCTGGCATGATAAACCTGATTGTTCGCCAAATAAATGCACTCTGGCTGTCACAATGCAACCGAACTCCACCTTGCTCAACACCCAACTCTCTCACTAACCCAGTCAACCACAAGGCTTCCTTGGCAGCTTCAGCCACCGCCATATACTCTACTTCAGTCGTTGACATCGCCATTATAGACTGAACCGATGATCTCCAGCAAATAGGTCCTCCTGCTAGAGTAAATACATACCCAGTAGTAGACTTTCTATCATCCGCAGCACCAGCATAGTCAGAATCGACATATTCCACAACCGAAGGCTTGCTCTGACTATCGCTGAAAAAAATACCATGTCTAGTTGTACCCTTCAGGTACCTGAAAATCCATTTGACTACTTCTCCATGAAGCTTCCCCTGTTTATACATAAACTTGCACACCTGACTATAGCCTGAGCCAAGTCTGGTCTAGTACAGACCATAACATACATCAAACAGCCAACAACACTGGCATAAGGGATCTATGACATGGATTCCACCTCAGCATCTGACTGCGGGCACCGATCCAATGACAACTTAAAGTGACTGGCCAATGGAGTACTCACAGCTTTCAAACTGCTCATGCTGAATCTATCCAAGACCTTCTCAACATAGATTTTCTGATAAAGCCACAATTTCTGGCACTCCTGTCTCTGTAAATCTCCATGCCAAGAATCTTTCTCGCAACATCCAAATCCTTCATGTCAAACTCCTTATCCAAACTGGATTTCAGCTTCTCAACATCACCCAGATGATTAGCAGCAATCAACATAACATCCACGTATAATAGCAGAAAAATAAAGGAACCATCATCAAGGCTCCTAACATAAACACATCAATCATACTCACACCTCTTGTAGTCAATCCGAAGCATGTATGAATTAAAGCGCTTGTACCAATGTCTCGGTGACTGCTTTAATCCATACAACGACTTCTTCAACCTGTAAACTAGTTTGCCCTGACCACGGTCATTGAACCCCTCTGGCTGCTCCATGTATATCTGTTCATCTAGATAGCCGTGAAGAAAAGCAGTCTTCACGTCCATCTGTTCCAAGTACATATCATGGTTAGCTACTAGGGCCAACACTACTCTAATAGAAGTGTGACGCACCACCGGAGAAAAATCTCATCATAATCAATCGACTTCTGCTGTGAATACCCCTTCGCAACGAGGCGAGCCTTGAACTTCTTCCCTTCTTTTTCTGTTATTCCAGGCTTTCTCTTGAACACCCACTTGCAGCCGATGACCCTCTTCTCTTAAGCAACTCAACAAGCTCCCAAGTCTGGTTTTTATTCAGGGACTCCATCTCCTCCAACATAGCACCCATCCACTGTTCTCGCTTTTGGCTAGCCATAGCCTCACGATAAGTAGCAGGGTCCCCAGAACTGGTAATGAGCGCATTAGTAGCCAAATCCTCAAATTTATATCTGGTTGACGGTCTAGTCGCCTAGTGTTCTCTATCACAAACGAGACTGTAATTTTGCAAGTCACCTGAATCATTAGGACCATGGTCATCATAGACCCGGGGTCAGAATCATACCCGGGAACAGCATCAGGTATCGGTGCCGGCTGTTGAATAGACACCACCTGCATGCTGTCCACTACTGGTGGAACTGCCTCCACCTCAGTCAGCTGGCCACTAGAGGTCTCCCCTACAGACTCAGAATCAACTGCCTCAACTGACTGCCGTAACATGTGCTGCTCATGAAAGACAACATCTCTATTGATCACCATCTTTCTGCGCACTGGATCCCACAACCTGTACCCCTTCATGCCTTTGGCGTAGCCGATAAAGAGACACTTCTTCGACTTCGGATCAAGTTTGGATCTCTCATCACTGGAAACATGCACATAGGCAGGACCCCAAAAATCAGTAATTGATCAAGACTAATGGGAGTACCTGTCCAAACCTCCTCTACAACTCTCCCCTCCAAGGACACCTTCGGTGATCAAGACTAATGGAATAGCTTCCGCCCAGAAACGCTTCGGCAAACCAGCATTCAAAAGAAGATATCTGGCTCTCTCGGTCAACGACCTATTGAGTCTTTCAGCTATGTCATTCTCCTATGGTGTCAACCGCACAGAAAAATGCCTCTGTATACTCTGCTCTTCACAGAACCTCATAAAACTGGAGTCGGTGTATTCAGACCCATTATCGGACCGAGTACTTGATTTTTCTGCCTGTCTAGTTCTCCACCTCTGCCTTCCACAACTTGAACTTGGCAAAGACATCTGATTTCTGATTCAGAAAAAATGCCCAAACTTTGCGAGAAAAATCATCAATAAATGTAACTAAGTATCTTGCACCACCCAAATATACCTCTCTGGTCTGACCCCATACATCAGAGTGCATATAATCAAGAATCCCCTCTGTTTTGTGCTTCCCGATCTTGAACCGAGCACGACTCTTCTTCCCGAGAATGCAAAACCGGCAAAGGTCCAGCTTACAACTTCTCTTATGAAGCTCTGCCATTCCATGCTCACTCAGGTGATCCAAACGCATGTGCCACAACCTGGTTGCATCAGAAGTAGACTCCACCAGTGAAGCATTGCCTACAACAGTGCACCCCGACAACAAATACAAGTTGCCTTCAGTTCTGTTAGCCATCAGCACTGTTTGGCCAGTTTTGGTCACCCGCAAAAGTTCTCAACCTTCAGACCTGAAATTATAACAATTGGCCTGCAAAGTCACCAATGAAATCAGGTTCTTCCGCAAACTCGAAATATGCGTGACCTTATCCAATGTATGCACGCCACCTTCATCAGCCATAATTTTCACCTGTCCAATACCAGAAACAGGGCAAACAGTATCGTTTCTCATGGAAACTACACAAGATGCAACTGGCGTGATAGTAGTGAACCACTCACGGTGCGGCGACATATGAAACGAGCAACCAGAATCAACCATCTAACCATCAGAATACTCACTAGAAAAGGCACAGAGCAAATCTCCATGACATAAGTCTTAGCCACGTTCGCAGAATTGGACCCCCACTTTTCGTGTTTGGCTCTTGCCGATCCTTCTGCTCCTTTTTCTTTTTCAGGACATCCATTTGGATAATGCCCGAGCTTCTTGCAATGATAACACTCCACTGTTTCCATGCTCTGGGACTTGGATTTTCCCTTCTTCCCATCGCCTTTACCCTTGGTCTTTCCGCTCCCCTTAACAAACAGACCCTCACTCGGAGTAGCCGCTTCTGCACTCTATTTGCGCTGTGAATGGGCAAGCAGAGTAGAAGTAAATACATCAAGGCTAGTTGAGTCCTTACTATATGTCAGGGTCGTCACCACATGGTCGTAGGAACCTGGTAACGAGCACAACAGAATCACAGCCTTGTCCTCATCATCAATCTTCACACCCAGCCGCGCCAGGTCCGTGAGGTAAATATTGAACGAATTGACATGTTGTTGCAGATCAGCTCCCTCCTGCATCTTCCGAATGTAGAGACGCTGCTTCGCGAACAACTTGTTCATCAGCATCTTCGACATGTACTGACCCTCCAGTTTGTCTCATACAACCTTCGGCGTCGATAGGTCCAGGATGTGATACATCCCCTCGTTCGAAACACACAATCGGATCAATCCCGGGGCCTTCTCCTGCATCTCCGCCCAGGGCGTCCTCCATATCCTTCGGTTTTGCATCGCGGAGCGCCTTCTGCAAGCCCTGCTGAGCCAACAAGTCCTTAACCCTCCTCTGTCACAGTCCGAAATTACTAGTTCCATCAACCGCGTAATCTCAAATTTCGCTCCAAGATTAAGCACTATCGTCTGATACCAATTGTTAGCACAGGTACACGCACTTGTATAAATAATGAATCGAAAAGAATAAGACACAAGATGTTGTTTACGCAGTTCGATAACGATATGTCACCTACTCTGCGGCTATAGAGTAGCTATAGCTCCGTTTATTGCTTTTATGTGTTGTTAGGATTACAAAAGCAACAATATATATATATAGTATAGGTTGAAAATCCTATACCGTACCGCGGTGGGCTTCCCCCCGCACCCCCAGCCCAGTTCTTCAACGCGCCCAGTACAAGAGCCTGCAGCTTGGCCCCGATACCCGACCCCTTTTCAGCAGGCCTACGCTTAACCGCATGCCAGCCCTTATGAGCCACGCTCAACAATAACAAAACAAAGAAACTGTTGTTAAAATCAACTGATGGATGGAAGGATCGCATATTACATCAGTCAGGTATTCTATCATGTTCAAGCTGATGAAAAAGACCATTTGATTTCACGAGGACTGTTCTTGAAGGGCATGTTTGCTGAGATTGCTTGCAGTGTGCAATGGCGCCCTTAATTGATATCTCAACATCTGAGCTACCTTTTTTGGATAACGGGAGCTCTTGAAATCCTATAGAATCACTAGAGCTTGAAGACGAAGAGGAGGCAGAGGATGAACTTATGGGCTTAGTTATCAGATGGTGCTTGTTAGCCCTGGAGATTGACCGCCTGTGGCGACCAACATTCCTCGTATCCTTGTCTCCAAAGCTGCCAATGGCCTCAGCAGATGTTTGACATATATTTACTTTTTGAATTTGTCCTAATGGGGTTGTTTTCTTGGCCATCCTTTTGCATGCATTTGAAGAAGCGTCTTTCGGTCCCTCATGCGTACTTGTGAATGCTGCTGTAGAGAAATCATGTGAACAACCTGACTTTCTGAATAAACTCTTAAGAAAGGCTTTTGAAGCTTTCAGGTTTAGACCAAGCAAAGAGTACTTGGTCTTTTTAGCTACGGACTGATCCTTTTTTGTATCGTAATCTCTCATGGCATTTGCATATTGGAACATGTAATCTTCTTGGTCTAATTCCCTGCGGAAAGAGTCCGAAGGCGAGACATTGCAGGACTCGAATGGTGTACTGGTTGCAGTAGGTGTATTGAAAGCAGTGAGTGAGGAAGTGGCGAAGATATCTTCAGAAGCATCTGTTCTGTAGCTACTTTGAAGTATCTTTTCAACCATTTGTAGGCGCGGTGGGAGGTGAAGCGGAAGAAGCTTTCCTCGGTAGAACAGTTCATCTGCAGGTGAAGTGGTACTGTCTTTGCTCATGAGGGAGTTGGAAGACATGTGGAACTCAAATTCTCTTGGACTTGTGGGAGAGCAAAGGGACCCATTGTAGAAATTAATGCAACTTCCCACCTCCATGTCTATGTACTCATCTTCAGAATCTTCATATGAATACAGGCTCTTTGCCATTATGAGCTACAAATTTGAAACTGATGTTTCTGATGGAATGAATGATGAAGAAGAGAGTCATCCCCTTTTAAAAGCTCTGAAGAGGCACCAAGTGTTGTATAATTTAGCCACTATATTAACTTACTTTGGTTGGCTCGACTTTTGCACTGGCCGGCCTTGTTATGCCATAATGGCCTGCAAAGACCCGCGTCTTCTTGTTTTACAGGACTTATTTTTAAACTCAAATGCGCAGATGGACTTGTGCGTCAAAAGTAGAAGGAAGGAAGCTAAGAAATACTACCTACATGAGCCGAGTATCAAGACCTGCAGCATTCATCATCATCATCTGCCATAAAACTGTAATTTCTCTCCATGCTTTGAGAAAGCAATTAATGCACCACTAGTAAAATACACTGCCTGGCTGCATTCTCTAAATGATCACTTTAAACAACAACATGGCTTTCCTTTTACTCAAATCCTGGTTTCTCAAAATCCCCTCGTGTGCTACTTTTGTCCCTCCCTACGTGTGATCATTTTGGAATTATCAATAATAAGGGCAAAGAGTTGACACTTCCAGCCGACACAAGATGGTGGGAGATGAAGGCAATTCAAAAATCAGGGAAGGGAATGGCCTAGCCTTTATTTAAATTCATTCTTGCCATTGCTCCAAAATATTGCCATTCAGAAGTATTGATAAGCTGCGAGACTTCATATATATAACTATTACCAATGACAACATTTTCTGTAAATCCGAGGAGTTCTCATTCTTCAAACACAAACTGGAAAACCACGAGAAGGTTGATAGGGACGAAGTTTGAAGGAAATATGTATAACGCCCGGTCTTCGCAGAAGTCCGGATTTTCCAAAGCTAAACGACCTCCCGATCAAAAATCATTGACGTATCGTGTTTGTCGGTCATTCGGCGTTATTTCGAGGGTGAAATTGTAGTTTTCCCTATTCTCATGATATTTCCCCAATTTAGCAACTTTTTAAATTTTAGTTATTTTCCTTTGTAGTAATTTTCTTTTTTGGCATTATTTTAGGTTTCTAATTTTAGTTTTCGTTTTTGTATAAATAGGATCTTGAATGTACCAGAGAAAACATCTTTTCATCAATAAAATTCATAGAATTTTTCTGTATTTCTTGTGGATTCCAGTTTCTTATGTTATGAATTTGTCGCTTGCGAATTCACATTGTTCTGCTTATTAAAAGACCATGCATTCTTATATGATCCCATACATACAAAAATATGATATATCATTTAGAATGATGATGAGGAAAGCAACTGCACTAAACAGTTGTATAGTAATTTAAGTCCATTTCCATGGTCTAGTGCTTCTCTATGACTCTTGGATTTTGAAGGGGTCAGTAGCACACCCTAGAAAATAAAGAAGCATCGAAAAAAGGAAGAGACCCACCATACCAGAAAACCTGGCTAGCCTCTTAAGTTAAGTAATGCGGTGTTGATTATGCATAAGTTATTATACTGACAATCAGAGGCTACCAGGTTCATTGAGAGGGTCACATTGCCACCGGCAGCAGATAAAAAGCTTGCATCTTTAGAAGCTATCACTATAATGTAATATCTTTTGCTCTACTCGTAGAGTGATCCCCCATTTGTGCTCATTTCAGGGCATCATGTTGTCTGGAAATGGGTCAAAGTGTTGTTTGGGATATGATATCTGTTAAGCTGAAAGCCAGCAGCATGGACTTCTGACATGTTTATTTTAGGATCGTTATCAATGCAAAAAAATGATTTGTATTTTTGTAAGATCAGAGTCAAACCAAAACAAGTAAGGGGATTTGTTGGGGTCCAAGAAGCTGTTCAGATACCCGTTTATCTTTAACAGTCAAAAAGCAAAAACTAACTGGGCTCGTCAGGAGATCTTTGTTGATGTAAATAAATTGCAACAGTATATGTGTGGTAATGGTTTTGAATTTGCAAAAAGAATAGAACAAAGTGAGCTAGAGTTTCATAGATGCATAAAGAGTGTCTGATATAGTATAGAAGATAAAAATAAATATGTAACAAACAACAAGCTAAAAGACTAAACTACACTTACAGAATATAGAATTATTACAATCAAATATTATTTGCTAACATTCCCACTCAAACTCCCTATGCGATAATGGGCAGCATCGAGAGTTTGCTATTAAAAACGAAAACGTGATGTAGAATTGGTTTTCGTGTAACTTTCAAAAACATAGCCCCAAGATTTTGCTTTCAGAAAATTTTTCATGACATAAACTCCAATACGAGTAATTCTTCCCATTCAATTGTACACTGATAGACTGAAGCAAATCATCCTTTACACCAGCCATGACGAACAAAGAAAATGAAGTTGTGAAATCCAAAACTCAAATGCGAAACCTCAAAATCCTAAATTCATATGCAAAGTTGCAAAATTTTAAATTTTAATGTGAAACCCTCAAATCGAAGCCAATACAGAATGCGAAGTTTAAAAAAAAAGAGCACAAAGGGTGAAGTTGTAAAAGAAAAGAACAAATGGTGAAGTTGTTAAGGAAGAAAACAAACAGGAATTTGTAAAATCTCAAATTCAGATGCGACAAAGAGAACAAAAAAAGAGAAAGAGAACAAAAGTAACAAAAAGAAGTTGCAAAATTGGTGGGTCGAGAACTCAGCAGCTCTCGACCACCATAATAACTAATCGTAGCACATCCAATAATTGTTGTCTCTGATACCATGTTGAAGTTGCAAAAATAATAGAACAAAGTGAGGTTAGGGTTTCATAGATGCATAAAGAGTGTCTGATACAATACAGAAGATAAAGAATAAATAATAAGAAGTTAAAAGACTAAACTATCCTTATATTATTATCTTTACAAATGCATATCCTCTCCAAAATTTTCTTTGCTCTTAAATGGTAATTTGAAGGGCTGCATCAGCATTAACAGGGGCCTAAGGCACGGAGACCCTCTGTCTCCTTTTTTTTGTTTACCTCGATTTTGGAAATCCTAGCTAGAAGACTAAATTGCCTTACAAAGGAGAAAGAGTTTAGTCTGCACCCAAAATGTGAGAAACTATCTCTCACACGTCTTATGCTTGCTGATGATGTTCTAATTCTAGCAAAAGCAAATGTGAGATAAGTTTTGGCTATTAAAAGGACCTTGGAAGATTTCTATGTATGGTATGGTTAGAAGTTGGATGGATAAGTCCTGTATTTTCTTCAGGGGTACTTCCAATGAAGAAAAGAGAATTCTAGCAAACACTGTTTTCTTAAAAATTGAAAACCTTCCATCCTTATACCTGGGTATTCCCTTAGAGAGTCGCACCCTGAAAAAGTCTAACTTCAGTCTAATAGTGGAGAGGATTACCAGCAAAATAGAGTCATAGTCTTCTAGATATTTGATCAAGCATGTTCTAACTAGCCTTTGCACTTATTGGATGAGAATAATTTTGTTTTCAAAGGGTATTCTAAAGCAGATTGCGATTTTGTGTAGACAGTTTTTATGGCATGGCACTCCATTGGGATCTAGTGGCGTGGAAATTTATTTGCAGAGACGAGGAATATGGAGGTTTGGGTATCAAAGGCATCATGATTTTTAACAAAGCTCTAAATCTTATGCAAGTTTGGGATATTTGCCTAAACAAGTAGACTGTCTAGAATAAATGGCTTTCATCTTGGCATTCATCACATCATATGAGGCAAGCAGATTCAGGCAGGTGAGAGTAAGAGCTTTGAGTTCTGTTTCATATTCATACATAAACGACGTAGTATTGACTTTTGTATATAAACTCATTGTATTATTCATTTCTCAATTCAATCAATAAAAAATGAGAAATTTCCCCCAAATCGAATTTAGGCGATTTAGGGTTTGCTGATTCAATCGGAGCTCCGGCGACTGGAAATCTTCATTCCAAACCACCGTTTCTGTTGTTGGTTGACTATCCAAGACAGGCTGCCAACTATGAACTGATTAAAAGGTGTGCAGATGAAGTCAAATTTTTTCCGCCGGTACATAGTTTCTCCAGAGACCAACGAGCACCTGATTTTTCATGGCATGGGAGTCCAACTAATAGGAGATCACATGAACTTGCTGGGTCTATTAGTTCAATGGTATAGCTGAGAAGATTTAATAAACTGGAAACATAGTAGGTATACAAGGTTTATTCCTTTGTGGTTTATGAGACATGGAGGAATAACAACAGACGTATGTTTACACAAATTTTCATTGATAGGGGCCAATTAGACAACACATTTTGAGGATTCTCAGATCAAAAATAGACCTAATCAAGAGTAGTAAGAGAGGCACATCAGCTCTAGGACAAACGTATTTTAACCTATAAATTATCAATTTATGTTTCAGGGGTCAAGTGGCAGTCAAACAGTTATAGTCTTGGTAAGTCGAAGGATCGATCCAAGGAGCAAGTGTGTACTTGTATCAAGCAAGAAAGTATTTTTACTTGGCTATTCTAACAAGAAAATATGTATATTAGATACCTAATGCACCCTAATATAAGAATGAGATTTTTACTAATAAAGAAAGCATTCCATAATCATATTTCACCCGTATGCATTCATCCAATTCATACAGCAAACATATATTTATTCAAATCATACGATGAATGGGAATAAACCATGTATGGTCAAAGTAAGTAAGACACTTCTCGATCACTACTTTTCACAAAACATCTTGTACTACTACGAGTCCCTCCAGCGAGGCATACACTCGATTTTTCCTAACCATTAATATTCAATCCATATTGGCAACTACTAATTACGTTATGAACACATTGAGAACACATTTGTTAAACAAGTGATTGATCGGTCGAATTATCGACCGATTTTTCACATAATTTATACTAGATTTTGTTCGTTTACCGGACTTTTTATTGTCATTTTACGATGTTACTCTTTTTTTAGATTAAATTCTATTGAATTGAAGCTTTGTAGTTCGTTTGGAGCAAATAAGGCAAAATATAAAGATTCAGACAAAAAAAGACAAAAATGGGCAAATTGATCTATTTGTCTTCAAAAGCTTTCCGAGTGTACGATAATTGTCCGATTGCAACGTGACATACCTCGGCTACAACTTTTTAGTTTTGCATCAAGATGAAATTCGAAGGTTTGGAGGGTCAAATAGGTGAGAAATGTCATAGTCATTGAGTAGAGCGAACTGCAGCCCTTATTACACATATCGGTCGTATCGACCAAGGATATAGGCGATACGACAAACACTGTCAAAACCTACCCCTAATGAGCTCGTATCACCCGCACCGACACTTGATACGGGTGATACGGGCAATTCACGCAAAAACCGAGGCTATAAATTGAAAAGGGTTATTTTCGAAGAAAAAGTTCGAAAAATTAGTTTTCCAGACCTAGTTTGAGAGAAGAGAGGAAATCTCACACAAGTCCAAAGTAGAAGAAAGGAAGGCAACATCAAGGGAAGTGAAGATTCAACACACAGAGATCATTCCTCTATTGTTTTGTATTTTTCAAATTTTCTTATTTATTTTTATGATGTATGTTATGTCCAATAGCTTGATGCGTGAGTAGCGACTCTTTTTCTAGGGTCCTATATGGATCTTACTGGATGGTAGGAGCTTGTCCAACTAGCTTGTGGAACAACTTCTTAAACAAGCTGTGCAGAATGATGAGAACTTGTTCAACTTGTTGTCCGGACTTCTTCCTTGAACAAGTTACGCAGCGCAATAAAATGACAGAAATAAAAGCTACTGCTAAGGACACGAAGATGGTGACCTAATTCGGCTAAACCGGCCTACGTCTGGGGGGCTTCCCCAAGCCCGTGGGAACCAT